>JAJOOS010005984.1:0-21862 GCA_029582725.1 Solanum chiquidenum | reverse complement strand
TTTAGATTATTCAACCTTCTTTTGTTTTCTTTCTAAAATCCTTTTCATATGTATATTTGATTCTCTTCTAAATTTTCTCTTATTCTCCTTAATTTACTCTGTCTATGCAAATAAGATATAACTGTATGTTTATTGATGGATTCTTTCAATAGTTTCTTTTAATATATAATTAGGTAGTATTTCTTGCCCCATTAATTTTGAAAATTCGTGATTTGTGGAACTAAAAACTTTTTTTTGCGAAAATTCAGGTAATAGTTTTTTGAAATTTTTGTTCTCAATTTCATGGGTAAGAAAGATCTTCGTAAAAAATCAGAATGTTGATTTTGATGAATACAACCCAATGTATACCAATGAATTTCAATTTCAATTTAAATTAAAGTATACAAGTTTATTATGTGAATACAAATCACTGAGTACACAATGAATACGAACTAATGTATACATAGTGCAGTTACTGTATACATAAACAAAATCACATGTACAATTAATGAATAAAATTTATATATATATCATATTAATCTCATTCTTGTATTCATTATAGTAATACGTATAATTGATGGTAATATTCTTATATATACAATATAAAGTTTATGTACACTTGCTACAATTACTGTAAACATCAATAAAATTTACACGTCTATTTTTATGAATATTTTTTTGTGTATACATATTTTTTTAATGTATACATTATGTAATTGCAACTTTAATTATTGTATAATTTATGCATATGTATTATTACAGTTTCTAATAAAATGCCACTTATTATTATTTGATTAATTATTATCGATTATGTGATAATTAATACACGTTAGAGCATTAATAATACATTTTCTTACCTTAAAAGTAGTCACAATCTTTTCATAGGTTATTTAAAGAATTTTAAAAATTTCATTCCTTAAAAGTTGGTGTAACCTTTTTTAATGGGTTAATTAATTAATATATATATTTCACTTCTTAAAAGTAGGCAATCGATTTTCTAATAAACTAATTATTGTTGATTGGTAAAAAAAAATAATTCATAAAATTACAATCAAATATATCTTTATGTTTCTGTAAATTGTGTTACTATTTTTTAAAAATAAACGGTTAAATAAAGTTGACTTTAAGAATTTAAAGAAATTGAAAAGCTAACTTCCTTAATTATAGGAGTTAAAAACAAGGAAGAAAAAATAATCCCACGTCTCCTTAATTAATGCGGGTTGGCTACACATGATAAAAAGAAAAAAACTATAAAAAGTTGGTTTTATTTCTTTTAGGCTAATACGTGCTAATTTTGTTTTAAGCTATTAATTGCTAATTAATATTGGGCTATATATTGCCAATTATATATAATAATTGTATGTCTGTGTCAATTCCTCAATATTGAGATATTTAAATTTCAACTATCCCAAATAACTCTATTAGTAGAGTAAGAACCACCATGTAAAATGATATTTCTCCTTTTCCAAAGAAACCATAAGATGACATCAGGAATTGCATTAAATGTCATCTTTTGTCTAGAGTTACCTTTAGCATCCCACCATTTCAACAAAACCCGTTTCACCTGAACCCATGATCCCAAAAGATCAATTGCACCAGCAAAATATCTTCACACAAAATCTGTCACTTCTCCTTTTATAAATGATCCACGGTCTCATCAGTTGGAACCTCACAACAACCACTGAGAAATGTTAGGATTTCATTGTGCCATTAAAGTAGTATCTGGAATTTTATTTTCCACACATTTCCAAGCTAAAAAGGATATTTTAAAAGGGATGCCTTGTATCCATATCTTCTTATAAAATTCAGTTTCCTCCTCTCTCTTTCTTATAGTATTCCAAGCACTTTTGACTGAAAATTGGCCAGAACTGATCCTTGCCCACCAAAATAGATTCTTTAAATGTTTATACAATTGAACTATGTCAACCTCTAATTTTACATTTTGGGGGTTCAAAATTAATATATAAACATAAAAATTCTCTAAAATATCTTATATACACGATGTAATTTTTGTTGAAAAGGTTCAGGTGAACCGCCTGGATTACCTCAAGGTTCGCCCCTAAATTAATTCATCTGTAAATTTTATTCATCTCACACAATTATTTTGCAGTGAGTTCTAGACTTATAGTAAGAGAATTAACATCAGTTAAGAGAAAATATAATCATGGTATATAAACTTATGCTAATGCAAATGCATATTGAATTTGTGGTCAAATATTACCTCATATTGTTTCAGTGCTTTATTATTTGAAACAGAGTTATCAAAGAGCATATTATATTCTAACAATTAATACAACGAAGTGATAAGATCATACAAAAAAATATTATATTTTTGACACGTATATTACATGTGTATATCAAATTAGGAAAACCAATAGTGTCCCTTTTTAGTTGTTATTTATTAAAAAAAAATTGAGTGTGAGAAATTGAAGTAGATTTTTTATTACAAAATTAAACTGAATAGATCATTATTATAAGATCAATTTAAGCAATATTCTATTAATCTGTCTATAAATTTAGGTCAACTGAATTTATGATTAACCCAATAGACCAATAAGAAAACTAATTGAATCAAAGCCTTTTCTTCTGATTAATTTATTAAATAAATAAATTATATGTTGATTGGGATAGGTTATAACTTATAACATACGATCAATTATTTAGTTAAAAAAATGCAAGTATAAATACATTTATATATTTTATGCTTTCTGTATAATTGTTTTTTAGCGAGTTCTAGTTAGTGAATTAGAATTAAAAAGTTTCTATTAAATTGCTAAGAATCATAAAATAGGATAATGATAAATTATATGCCTATTGCACGGTGTAAATTATATGAGTTTTGAGAATTATAAAATTCAGAAAAGTTACTCCTTCCGTTCTTATTTATATATTACAATTTTAAAATTTGCGTCCCTTAAGAAACTATATAAATTTACTATTATATCTTAATTTAGTATTCTTTTGAAGTCAAGTTTTCAATAAATAAACATAAATTAATTTATTTTGATTAATTAAGTTGACCAATGAACATGAATTAATTATTTGGTTTTCTATGTCGGTCAAATTCATACTATCAAGTTTAATAACTCTTAAGGATAATATATGAAGAATAGTGTTATTTATACATTGATCTTGTGAAATGATAAATATTAAGAACTATCTATTTTTAATAAGGACAACATATAAACAGAAATGGGGGAGTAGTACTATTAATTGATTTCATAAGATTGTCTATATGTTTTATCCTTTTCACACAATTATTTTACAGTGAGTTCTAGTAAGAGAATTAGCATTATATGTATCTCAATATAAAAATTAGCTAAGTTGAGAGAAAAAACATAATCATGATATATAGCTTATGCTAATGCAATTGCATGTCGAATTTGTTGTCAAATAGTACCTCATCTTGTGTCAAAAAGAAGATTATACTCTAACAATACAATAAAATGATAGATCATATAAGAAAATATTATTTTTTGACATGTTATAAGCATTCAAATTTTGTGGGACTCTATCAAATGGATTTAATTTTATCTAGTGTTCTTGAAAATTAACCTATCCTAAACCTTAGCTTATGTGATGAAACACAATTATTTTAGTATAAGGTACAAAAATCTCATACATTTGAGGATTAATTACATCATATCCCTAAAGTTTTCCCAATTACAAAAAAAATTAATTTTTTCATTACTCTCGGATACATTTCTTGGTTGTCCGATACTTTGTAAATGATACATTACTTGTCCTGTAAATGATATATTACTTAATGAGAGAGGGATGTATCCGAGAAGGGATAGAGATGTATCCGAGAAGGGATAAAGATGTATCCGAGAGGGATAGAGATGTATCCAAAAAGGGATTTCTTGTAATTTTTTAAAAGAAATTTTAAAAATTATAATATCTTTAGTTGTGTATTTATGTAATTTTTTTCATTATTTTAAATCGTATCCGCCTCATCTTAGCCCAAACAAGCTTTGGGGCCGGTCATTGACCCATCTATTGATACAACCCCATTCTTAATCTGTTCAACCCCCCCCCCCCCCCCTCCTCCCACACAACAATCACCATTATAAATTATCATTCACTATCATATAATTATTAACTATCATCATTAACCATCATTGTTAGTCTATCACTAAATGTTATCTATAATATAATTGACATTAGTTAATTCCATCTCAAATCGATATCCACAATCATTATTATTTTAGTATTATATAATTTTTTAAAAATATCTTATTAATATAATATGTTATTTATTAATTTTTAAATAAAAGATATCACATTCAAATTAGGGAAAATGCATAAAAAAACCCTGAACTTGGCACGAAAACTTACTTTAGTACTTAAACTACACGGGTGTTTAAATACCCCTAAACATCTTTGAAGTGATTAAAACACCCCCTAAGGGATGATGTGGCAGAGAGAGTGAGTGCACTCTCCTAAAAGTGCGTGAAAACAGAGAAAAAAAAGCTGAATTTTTAAAGCCCTACACATGACCTTTTTTTATTGGCCTATATATAACAAATTATTTAAATAGTTTTTTTATATATATTAAATCTTTAAAATATGTAAATTTTTTTAATAAAAGGTAAATGAAATTAGTGGATCCCCTTTTAAATTTCTTTAATTTTTTTTTTTCCTTTTCATTTTTGTTGTCTTCCTCAATACACATCTTTCTCCATTGAAACATATCCTCTTCCATCTTCATCCCCACCTCTATCCACTATTTTCATTTCACTAGTCTTTTACTAATCCGTAAAATTTAATACCAAGGTCATTTTATTGACGTCGATTTCACTCTGTATTATTGATGTCGATTTGGCAAATGTAAACTTTCTTAAATTTTGAGTGACCCATTTTGATTTCTAGATCCATTCAAATGTTTCTCATAAAATTTATATTTTTTTGGACTAACTTTCTTATGCAATCTTCATTTCTTATTTGAGTTATCAAGAAAATATTGGCTTTCAAAAAAATCCATTTTCTAAGTGGGTAAATTCGTTGGGAGGATGCAAAGAAGATAATGTGAATATTAGTGAATTTTCTTCTTTAAAGTGACTTAAAAAATTGTTGAATAGTGAAGAAGAAGAAAAGAAAGTATGGAAGGTTGGAATAATGGTGAACAACAAGGAAGAAGAAAGAGAGGGGTGAGGTATGCATTTATAAATTAATCAATTGATATAATTAATTTTCAAAAGTGTTTAAGAAAAAATAGTGAATAAGTAAAAAAGAAATAAAAATTATGACATGGTGCCTACATAGTTATGATATGACGCTTACGTGGCTATGATGTGACGGGTGAGAGTGGTGTCATAGTCTTAGGGTGAAAAATCACTTCAAAGATGTTAAGGGGTATTTAAACGCCCGTGTAGTTTAAATACTAAAGTAAGTTTTCGTGTCAAGTTCAGGGGGGTTTTATGTATTTTCCCTTCAAATTATTTATTACAATTATTCAAAATAATTACTAATAATGAGAATAAAATTGACTAGAAAGAGTACACTACTTAATTAAGGGAGCACATGGTGTTGTGTGCATGATCTATTAATGGGATTGAAAATAGAGAGAGTGGTGCCAAATGTTAATCACAACTCCTCCACGTAATTACCGCTTTAATCCTCTATCATTTTTTTCTTAATGAACATTGAAATTAATGCGAATTCCAAGACATTGAGAAGAAATTAGTATTAAGTACTAGTATTACTATAGTAGAGTATTATTATTTATAGTAAAAAGCTTGCAGCTCACCGTATTAGCAGAGTTGTCACATTTTTTCTGCAAAAAAAAGTACTGTACAGAGAAGACGATACGCTACTCCAGTAACCGTCTCTGCTTTTTGTTATTGTTGTATTTGTATCTCCATTCATACAAACAAACCCAGCTCAGGTTTGAATCAACACTCCTATTTTGTGTTTACATTCCGTTGTTCACGTTGTTTTTGTGGGTGATTGTATTCTAGAAACTTCTAGTATGTTTTCGAGAAAATGTTATAAACTAGTATGGTGCACTAAGCTCTCGCTACAAAGAGGTGGACCTAAAAAAAATGTTCTATAGTGTTTTAGGATTTTTATGGAGTTTATTGATAATTTTTTTCAGTCATACAGTTTTTATTTGTCTGCATACTTTTCAGTGCACACTATACATACTTGCTCTGTTTCCCTTTCCCTTCTCTCTCGGTAACTTGTTTTTTCTTCAGGTATGTAGGCAATATGTTGGTTCATAGGGTTTGGATCGTTGGTTTTTGATCATTACTGTGTAGGGATGTATGGTTTCTACAACTTCAAATAGACGGAAAAAGCTATGTACTCTATGGGTTTTAATGTTTCGAAATAGACGAATGGTGTACAGGGGCTTTTTGGGTTTTGTGTTTTGGTCATCTTACTTTGATTGCATTTGTCTATCTCGTTTTCCTTTTGTTGGATTGCAAGTACTTTATTTTTTTGCTTTCTTTTCTGTTTGAATTTTGTATATGTTCTTGTTTTTTATAGCTTATACTGTGATTTTATTGATCTTTTGTGTATTTGGGTGAACTTGTGAAGTGTTTTTTCGGTAAGTGATTAGAAATTTGTGTGATTTATATTTTGCTCATCTCGTGGATATGTTGGACTTTAGAGGCATGAAATTTACTTTCTTATGGCATTGATGGACTATTGAATTTGTCTTTTATTTTGGTGAGTATTCTCCTTTGCATTGCATTCTCATTGCTCTCCTCCATTTCAACCATCCTATTTTTAATTCTATCTGTTGCATCTATCATACTGTTCTTTTGGAATATAATGTCTAGATATCTAAATTGTCCACATTTAAGCCAGTGTTATCAAAAGTGCAAAAAATTTCTAAGATTGCTCTAAGCGCAAAGCACAAATAAAGTGTGAGCTGGGTTTTAATGAAAAAAACGCAAATGAAGAATAAATACAACTATATATGTTTAGTCCAAGACTAATACGTATAAGCATGAATAACAAATGTATGGATAATGAATTTGATTCTTTTTAATGATAAAATAAGATATCAATCGATTAGTGTCGTCACTTCGGGAGATGCTTAGAGCCTTGATGACGACATTCAAACACGCAATCAGCGAGGCGAAGCGCCGAACATGTTTTGAGCCTCGCTTTAGGGCTTACGTGTCCTTTAAACGCGCCTTTGACAACACTGATTTCAACACTGTAATCCCATGTAAATTACAGTGTAGGAGCTTGCATATATTGCATAATTCATATGTCTTTTTTGTTTAAATATTTATTTTGGAAAACAGCCGATACTTGTCATAATTCTACAATCATGGAACTCCTTTTTTGAGACTGGTAAAGTATTGTGTACATTAATAAAACAAATCTTGTACTAAGTTGGTACCAGAGAATTACAATGATCGGAACATTTCTGCAAGAAAAACAGAAGGAAATGGTTCCATCTATACACGATTCTAGTCCTGCGGTGAGTTTATGAATTCAATCATGCTATTCTAATCATCTTTAACATCTTGTAGGTTGCATCAAAAATCCATAAGCATGAGTATTTAATTTACTGTACAGTTTCTAGTTTCTCTTCGAAACATCTTGCATTTCTCTCTTTCCATGTAGATCTAGTAATCCTCTTATGGTATGTTTTCTGGAATGAGATACTCCATTCATCGCGATGCTCCATCTTCGTTTCTAAGAAAAACCAAGTTCTATATAATGTGCTAAGATACTCTTTGAGTCTTGTTATATGTTCAATTATTGAATCTCCACTTCAAACTGAAAATGATACTTAAGAGGGAACATAGAACATTTTTTTTTGAATGACTTGTTTTTTTGGAGTCTACCTTTGTTTGCTTTCTTTGTTTTCCTTCTTCTAAAGCGAGGTCTCAATGAGTGGGTTTCTGCTTTCTTCAAATTCTCTATGAATTTTGGGGCTTTTGCATAATCATTATGCTTTAGTAATTGTCGTAATGTGCACATCTACTTTTTTAGATGGTTGTTAGTTGTCAATGACAGGCATATGTCTTTCCATTCCAGATCTTTGAAAGATTAACATCACATTGTGATAAGTATCAAATGTTCCCCCTTCAAGAAGCAGCGGAAGAAGATAGTCCCGAATTTAGTTGGGGTGCCAAGAAGGGAAAGGGTGCCCTTAACAAGGACGTCCAATTTTACAAGTCATTCACTTATGCTGGAGTTGAATTCAACTTATATGATTGTGTTTACATGTATCGTCATGGTGAAGAGGAGCCAGACATTGGTAAGATCGTTAAGGTGTGGGAAACGAAAACACGGAAAAGGATAGTCAAGGTGGTATGGTTTTTCCGTCCCACCGAGCTAACTCATTGGTTGGGTAATATCAAGGTATTTGGGAATGAGTTACTGTTGGCTTCAGGAGAAGGCCTAGGGCTTTCAAATTGCAATCCAGTGGTAATTCTTTCACTAATCCTTTTTAAGGTATAATTTTAATCTATCTGTTTTTAGATGTAATGGTCTGACCTCTTTGAGATTTTATTACAGGAAGCCATCACCGGTAAATGCAATGCTGTCTGCATATCAATTGATAGGAGGAACCCTCAGCCAAAAGACAGAGATTTGGAAACAGCTGAGTTTTTATTTTATCGCACCTTCGATGTCGGTACTCAGGAGATATCTGAGAAATTTCCAAATTCAATAGCGCAAATTGAAGGTAGTGACTCTAATTCTGTTGCTTGATTTTCATTCAGTCCCACAGTGTTATGCATTTTATGGTTGGATGAAACAGCTTGTTAAATGCTTGAATGGTTTCTGCTTCTCAGATTTCTGTGTCATACATTTGGTTTATTTCGTTAGAACTGCTTTAACATATGATACTATCTTTCAGAATTTTGTCTTCTCAAACTTTTGTGTAACTTATTTGAAGACAGTTTATACATTCTCTGGGAACCTCGGTTTTATAGTTGCTTAGGATTATGTAATACATTCGAGGACATTGTCTAAATGAAGAAATCAAATTAGTAAAAGGATAAAGTTATAAAAGTACCATAAAGAATTTCCCACTACATTGCTGTTTAAAGGGGTAGGACTCCAATTTAACTGTCTTAGGCGCTTATTGTTTTTTCTGTGCTCTCGCCCATGCACGTTCTTGTTTCAGGATTATTTCCATCACTTGATGTCTTCTTTATTTTGATAGGACAAAAGAATAATTGACAGAACTAGATAATTTGTGCAATATATAGCAGAACATCTTAATATACTATTTCACTTGAGTGTTCTAGTCAAATTGGGGTATGTGAAGACAATATTGCTAGCATTCAGGTTGCTTCTTCTATAGAGGTGGGAAACGGAAGAATAGTAATAGATGGATGTTGGACTTTCATGGCTATTCACAATTTCACATTCATTCATGCATTCCCATTCATAGCCATTTGGTTTCAGCCTGTATTTTTTGTCACCTGTTCACCCATTAGTGCTGCCTTTTATCTGATGCATATCTAGAGAGTTGGGTTTCGTAGGACTCTCCAAAGCTCTATGACTTCTGGTGCAGTATTTCTTCAACGTTCTTGGAATTTAGAGCAAGGTCTTGTTTCTTTCAGTTTTTACCTTTCATTCACTGCTTTTTAAGTCATGGCCCCAGTTCTTGAATTTAAGGAGCTCTAGTGATGGATATATTGGTATAAGTTTCTTAGAAGTCTTTATTATGGCTGACCGCTCCGTTTTAATGAATGCATTGGATAAAGTACTAGCCAAAGAACTGTAGTGGTGGACATATCTAAAGAGATGTAGTCATGTCTATGATCATTTTGCTTAGCTTTTAAACCAAAAATAAGTTTTGTTAATTTCTCCTCAGAATCTTGCTTATTAATAAAGAACAGAAGAAACATCTTCCAATGATTCTATGTAAGTGTTTGCTGTGACTTGTGAGTTGTCAGTATAGGGAGGATGCTGGTGTTAACCGAAGTGGGCATGTGCTCTTTTTATTGTATCATACATCGCCAGACACGTGAGGTGTATGATGTAAATTTCTTTGGGATGAACCAAAATGTCTATTTCTTTTTGCTTAGCTTACTTGTATGCATGAAGGTTTATATTGAAAAGCTAGCCTCTGAGTATAAGTTTGCAGTAAAATCTGCTTCTTCAGTTTTTACATTCTTACTCTGATGCATTTAAATACTGAAAATCAATGATTTGAGGCATTACCTCATTCCTGCTGCAGTGGAGCACTTCTTTAATAAGGTGACAGATCTGAAGCAGCCTCTTCATTATGGAGGAAAAGGAAGTCTTGACAAGCCACATTCATTTCGAGGAGCAACCGTTAAAACAACGCTGAAAGATGACCAACCAGGAAGAAACACTCGTAACTACTTGTAGACATGTAAATTCTTAGTTGTGATGTCAACAACCCATGTTTATTTTCAATTTGGCTCTTGCAGAGTCGATGTTGCCACCTGTGACTTTGGTCAAGCAAACTAAATCCTCCACAAGAACGGACCAGTGCACTACCATTTCACAGTGTCAGGTGATGGAACTGGTAGAAAAAGGTGATTACTCGGAAAGATAATGGGTTGATTCTTGTAAATTCATATCTGAGCTTAACTGTTAATCTGATCATTTCCAGAACTGAATAAAGTCCCAATTAGTTTAGGCAGACAAGGCAGACAGAGCAATGTTTCTGAGATGGATAAGACTGTTGCCAGAACTGAAGTAAAACATTCATATTGTACCCCGTCTACTAATGCATTGAAGAAGAGAAAGCTTCAAGACTTATCAGGTTTCTTTCTTACCTGTAACTTTCTCTTAGAGACAGTGAACAAATCATTATGGATGTTGTCTGATCGGGGATATGATCTTGCAGATACTACACCATTTGACCAACATAAGGTCATGAAATCCACAAATCAGGTCATTGAAGTAACAACAAGGGTGAAGGAGGTATTCCGTTTTCCTTCTTCTTCTTTTTTTTTTTTTTTTTTTGGAGTATTAGGGTCCTGTGAAGGATTTGATACACATAGAAAACTTTTTCCTCCTTTCGTTTTGTAAACAGTGCTACGAAAATTGAATATTGAGATTTCCCTCTATAATCTGAAATCTGTGAGTGCTCATACCTGGCATACTGTTTCTTTTTTAGTTCCGGATTTTTGATGTATTGCATCCTTGTTTGATGAGAACGTACACTGTTTTTTTTTGTGTGTACTGAACTTGTAACTTGGTTATTTGTTCTTTTTTGTATCTGTTTGCTGGCCCCATCTGTTGTATAACTAAACCTCAGGTTGATAACTGATATCAATGATTGGATACTGTAATGGATGTCTTAACCTGTTTTGAATTTAGTTCTGATATGATATCTTTTAACTTGCAGGGTGCTAGCACATGGTTTAAGGAACGGGTTAGTCTCCTATCTCCATTGTTATATTTATTCCAAAGTGTTTTCTTTTGAAGTTAAGTTGGTTGGGAAAGTGATGTAAGCTTCAACTATTTAGGCAAAAGTAGAAGATGTACATGATGTGCTGTAGCCTCGAAGCAGTTATTTACTCTATATTTTGTGATTTACATATATTATTTTGTTCTGCCCAGCCATGGAATGATAGACTCCAAGAAGCTCAAGAGCGAGGTACACTTGTGTTACTTGAGAATCTTGATCCTTCATATGCGTCAACAGAAGTGGAGGTACATAGAATGAATTTTTAGTCTATTTCAGTTTAATATGTGCTTTATTTTGTCCATTTGAATTTTGAGTAAAGAAAAATGAAATATTACTGTGTCATTAGGTGTAACTCTTGTGTTAATTCATTTCATGTGTATGTTTCCATTTCTATTTCGGGTAATATTGTTTCTAAAGCTCTTGTAAGCTAAGTTGCGCGGACTCTTCACTTTCGATGCCGCACCCGTGTCGGATTCTCCAAAAATACACTACTTTTGGCGAATCCGACACGCACCCCTTGACATTTTTGAAGAGTCCGAGCAACATAGCTTGTAAGTTCAAATGTATGTGGTAAAAACTTGTTTTCCCTTTTTCTTTTTCTTTTCTTCTTCGTGTTTTGATGAGGATAAAAGTTTTACATGAATAGCATTTCTTGTATTTTACACAAACTTCTCTTTTGTATTATTGCTATACATCTTGAAAATTTCACAAGCAAACTTTTGAATAACCTTACGTAAACTTAGGTTAACCAAGGTTATTGCATCTAGTTTCAGAATTGTTCTATAAATTTGTTTACTTAACCCATGTTAATTCTCATCTTCAAGCCACTATCTTTAGTGAGTCTATTAGTGGTGATGGTATGTTATGAACTTAAATAGCAGAATTAAACAAGGAAAGCAAACAAGAAATTGCAAGTGTTTCTGGGATAATTCTGTCATATATATCTGAAATTGAGATTAGAGCTAAGCTAAACTATAATGACATAGAAATGGAAAGTTGGAACTCCATAGATAACTCAGATCTGCAGAAAGAAGTTGAAGAAAGGATTATAGTGAGAAGAAGAATCAGAGAGGGAGGAAGAGAAAGAGAGAGAAGAGAGTCGAGGAAAGAGAGGAGAAAAGTTTGTAAGTTTTCCAGAATTTTGGATGCCTCTGCCGTTTCTACTACTTTTACCCTACTGGCTTCATCTTAGCCTTTGAGCATCATTAAATGCGAAATGATCCTAGCCCGTCATTCAATTTCCTGTCTAATCACTTCTTCTCAATACTTCTCCGGTCTACCTCTACCTCTCTTGAAACCATCCATAGCCAACCTCTCATACCTTTGCACTAGGGCATTTAGACATTTCCTCTTCACATGTCCAAACAATATCAATCTTGATTCCCGTATTTTGTCCTTCACCGAAACCACTCCCACCTTGTCCCAGATATCCTCATTTTTAATCCTATCTCTCCTAGTTTGCCCACACATCCATTGTAGCATCCACATTTCTGCAACTTTCAACTTTTGAACGTGAGAGTTCTTGACTGCCAACACTCCGCCCCATACAATATAGTTGGTCTAACTACCACTCTGTAGAACTTGTCTTTAAGTTTTGGTGTCACCTTTTTATCACACAAACTCCATTTGTAAGCCTCCATTTCATTCACCCTGCATTAATGCAGTGAATGACATTCTTGTTGATCTCTTCATTTTTTTGGATGATAGACTTACACACTTGAAACTTTCTCTCTTTTGGATGACCCGAGTGTTGAGCCTCACTTCCATATCTGTGTCATACATTACATCATTGAACTTGCACTCCAAGTAATTTGTCTTGATCGTGCTCAATCTGATCCCTTTTGACTTTAGGATCTATCTCCAAATCTCCAGCTTAGCATTAGCTTCGTCGTGAGTCTCGTCAATCAGAACTATGTTATCTGCAAATAACATACACTATGACACCTCACCTTGAATTTGTTGCGTCAATGCCTCCATCACCAATTCAAATATAAACGGGCTTAGCACTGGTGCAACCTCATAAAAAATGGGTGGTGCTCTGAGGTTTTAGCTCCATCGTACATGTCCTATATCTCCCTAATATACTCCACATGTGTTGAAGTATGTGACCATCTCATCTAAAATCTTAAGCTATTAGAGAGAGCATACTTTTTATTATTTTATTATATGGTCAACAACAGGTACACCTCTAGCCTCCGAAGTATCTCTATAGAACCTTCCTTGGAACTTTGTCGTAAGCCTTTTCTAGGTTAATGAACACCATGTGTGTGTCCTCTATGTACTGCTCCACCAAGCCTCCTTACCAAATGAATGATTTCTATAGTTGAGCATCCCGGCATGAATCCGAATTGATTCAAGAAAATTTTCACGCCTCTCCTCAAATATATTCTTATGTCCTTTTATTTGGTAGAGATAAATATATCAAGACAAACTTTTCCTCTGATATATATTGCGGTGGGTTTTCTTCTTGAATTATTCTTTGTTGTTTTTGCTCCTAGTTTTATACTCGAAGAGCTTGTCTCATTAATCTTTCTGAGTTTCTCATTCTCTATTTTCTAGGATATTGTTAAGCATGCCTTAAGGCAAACGGTTAGTGCAAAAATGGTGCAGCATAACACCTTCTCTAATCCCCTAAATGGTAGGCCATCGTGTATCTTCTTCTAAAATCCTGAAGTAAAATTTATTGACATTTTTCTCAGTGAACTCCATGTTTTTTTCTCTCAAATGAACACTACCAGGAAAAGCATTTCTTATCTTCAAATCAAGTGAGGCTGCAGAGACCGCCATTTTTGAGTTGAAAAGGAGGTGCCTTATGTTAAATGATGGAAGGTACTAGATCGGCTTGGCAAGTTTTGTCTCACCCTTTGTTTGTGTTGTTGATTAGATGTTTTTTTGTATTGTTCTTACATACACCTTGCTAGTTAGTATTCCTTTTTGACAAACTATGCTTTGTGTAATGATCTTCAAAGTCCTTGATGATATGAGTTAGTTGGTATGTTTTAAAAGGCAGGGCTTGAGGCAAGGCGTTTTGTATAACATGGGGCGAGACGTAAGCCTTGAGATGTGAGGAGTAAGGCCCATAAATATTTAATTTTTTGTTTTTGATAAATTAATATGATAAGTATATAAATCACAAAAAAGTAAAATTCCATTAAATTGTAGAAAATTATAAAATTAGTGTATATTTATGAATGTAAGAGTGAAAGATGAAAGATGCATCCCAGCTATTGCCCGGTGGTGATCTATTTGGAGTTGTAAAATGATAGTTCCTAATAGTTCAAAAAAATAAAAATGACAATAGTATAAAGTTATTGTTTGAAAACCTAAAACCAGAAAACAAATCACAAATACCTATTATAACACAAATAGAACATTTTTTAGAATAAAGCCTCCCAAAATAGTATCTAAATTAGATTGATATCAGAATGAATTCCAAAATCAATACCTAACTTGAAAAGAATAAAAGAGAGTAAAAAGGAATTGAAGCATAAAAAAGGAATTCACAAGTATTTGAAGACAAAGCTTTTGCTTTGTAGTTTGCACTTTGCTGATGAAGAGCCAAAGAATGATTGGTTGCTCTGTAAACGACAAAGAAATATGAAATTAGGGATAACAATTAAGAGGAGATTTTGACTTTGAGTTTTTTCTTTTTAGTTTGAGAATTTACAATTAGCTAACTTTTGAGTGTTTTAAGTAATAAAGAGAACTTGCAATTTTGATTTACAGTTTGGGAAGTTCTCTGAACTTACCCCCCAAATGAACATCCGGAAGATTGAAACCTACGCTTAAGTTAATGCTCGGGAGGTTAGAACTTATGGCCCTCAATAGTTTTCCTCTGCCAATCCGTTCTTGTGCGATATAGCCCTCCTAGCTCCATGGCTTGCCCCATGAATCGCCTACAAAATGCCTTCGAAAATACTGATTTAGTTTTTTTTGGTAGTAAACTGTGAAATATTACCATACCAACAATCAAAAAGTTACACCTAAAGAGCACCTATTATCTCGACCCCCTTCTAGGTAAGATTGCCAATAATCAGTAGGCCTCCAAAATCAACCAGCTAATTACAAATTGTCTGTATTAAATCAAGAAGCACACTTCCTGCCTCTTTTTGTGTATTGAAACATATCTAACCTCTCTCTAACATATCTTTACACATCACACACATGTGGTTATCACACTGAATGCCCATCATCAGCTATCTATCCTTTGTGAGTAACCTCCCAAGAGCCAGCTAATCACAATATAAACCTATGTTTGTGCATTGTAATTCTACTCCATATTAAGTCAGCAGTATACATTCTTGGTGCAGGTGGCAGCACAGTACCCCTTTGAGACAAAGAGTATTTCCTGTTTGCAGTTACAATAATGATCATCTCTATACCAGCTTGTCATCTTTAGCTTCAGTTTATGAAGCTTTTTCCAGTAGCAGAAATCATCTCCTCCTTTCATATATATACCCATTCACCCATTTTACCCATAATAGATCTTTTTTCTTCATCACCATCCATATAAATTTTCCCAATGCAGCCATATTCCACATCCGACAATTCAGACCTTCATGCTTATTTGGTTGACATAGCTTATCCCAAGCCACAAGTGATAGTTTTTTCTTTTCATCAGTACCCCACCAAAGAAACTCCCTACACTTCTTGTCTACCTCCTTTAATGCGATTGGGGAAATATTTATACAGCCCCTCGAAAAATTATGTATGGTGAAGTGGTGAACAGTATAGAATCAATAACATGAAGCTTACCAGCATAAGATAAGTGTCTTGTGGAGACAGCCCTGATCTCCCTGATCTTGTCTGTAATCTTCATCTTTAGTTGGTGACACTCCAATTTGTTCCACTTCTTGGGAGAGAGGAAGGACCAAGTACATTATTGGAAATGATCCCAAGGTGAAACCAGTTAGGTTGAGAATTTCCCCTTCAGTATTCTCATCTACACCAGCCATAAACAGACTAGATTCATCTATGTTAAGCCTCTAGTCCAGTTGTATTAGAGAAATGTTGTAAGGCCTCCATAACACTTTGTACAGATACCACATTTCCTTTACGGAAAATTTTCAAGTCATTAGCAAATATGAGGAGAGTCAACTGTTGCCCCTTACACATGGGATGGAATCTAAAATCAGTCAGCTTACACTTTTGAGTCGTGGTTCTAGACAGGTACTCCATTAGTAGCGCAAATAGTAAGGGAGAGATAGGATCCCCTTGTCTCAGCCCCCTCTTGCCTTCAAAATAATCATGAGTGTCCCCACTAACCTTGACTGAAAATTTGGTTGTTGTGACATGGACCATAACCAACTGTATGAACTTTGGGGGTAATCCATATCCATTTAGCATTTCTTCTACAAAATCCCATCGTACCTTTGAAAACACTGATTATGATGGTGTGATATTACCTTTTCTGTTTTAGAGAATTATCGAGAAGCCGTTAATTTTGATAATTAATACTGTCAGCTTTGCCTATGTAATTCCTCCTGATGGTCATCATGGTAGATGTCATATATCTTATTTATACTCTACCATCTCATGGCACTGGTTTTTTTTCATAAAGAGAAATGATTAGGGTGAATACCTTTTCAAACAAGCTTTCGTTGAGTTAGCTTGATGCGCCATGAATCTCTTCTATACTACTCTATTTCCTTCCAATAACCCTCCAAATCTGCTCACTATAGAGGAGAAAGAAAAATGATGTAAATCTCATTCATGATAGTGGCTTGTGCTTCTTACTGGAAAGAAAAATGATGTAAATCTCAGTCATGATAGTGGCATGGGATTCTTATCGGTGATCTCTATTTGACATTATCTTGGATGAACTTTTGTGAATACTACTATTTTATTGGAATAAGATGAATGAAATATGAGAAATAATTAAGATGACGGAGATAATGTCATTGTTGTTTATGTCTTGTTAAGGCCAGTTGTTGCTCGGAAGGGAACTATACAGGACCAAGTGAAAAGTAAAGACTTTCCTGGCCATCTGTCCATTGGAAAACTCAAATTCCAAAAGCTAGGAGAAGAAATGGTATGCATTTGACTGCACACAAATAACCTCCTCTCCCTTAATTTTCTATTTGATGATCGAATTTTCATATTCCAATTTCTTTCTTGTAAAGAGAAAAGCAGTATCAACATCTCACTATGCCCAGAGTAACACAATAGAACATGAGTTGGCGGTTGAGTGGCGTGTACTACAGGAACAATCAAGCCTGTGGTGGAAAGCTTTACGTCAGGTGATTATGAAGTGTTTATTCCCTGTCATTCCTTTTTTACCCTCTCCAGATTGTTGCTGTTTCCGCCTGTCCTTTCTAAGTCTATGATTTTCTTGTTGCAAGGAACAAGCAGCAGAAATTGAACAGCTTAATAGCAAGTTGAAGAACCCTATTAAGAACTCTGTATAGGATCTAACGTAAGTTTAATCCACTTTTTTAGTGTTCTTTAACTTTTAGCCTCAGTTGATATCTAGACCCTCTAATTTTGGTTGTGCACAAGTAGATACTTAAATTTATAGAGTTGAACAAGTAACCACACGCATATAATACACGCAGGACACGAATTGCTAGGTAGGACACACGTGTCTACTTGTTCCACTTTATACTAGTTTAATTTCCTACTTGTGTACACCCAAAGTTGGAAAGCATAAATGTCAGCTAAGACCAAAGTTAAAAGACACGTTTATGTATTATGCCTTGATTATCCTTTTTCTTGTCCTTGTATTATATTGTCAAGTTTCACCTAGATTGATATTATTTTCTTCTACACAGGACTCGTTTTGTTGGTTTTCTTGTGTCCAAGAAGCATACAGATGTGTGGACCCTTTCTGGATATGGGGTTGCACCTTAGTACAGAAATTTTGTTTGTCTAATGATAGAAGGCAACTTTTTGTGCAGCACAAACAATGCATCTTGTGTAGTTCACTGTGTTGGTGTGACTTCCAGAGCTGTAGGCAGATAACTATAGGATTAGTCAAATAGCCCTTTTGATGAACAACCCTTGTTTTAAGGTCATCATTAAATCCATTAGGTAAAATTTTACAAACTTTCTTTTGGTGCACCAAGAGTGCCCTTGTTTTGCAAACTTAAAAAGGGCTATTTATGTTCATTGTGATATTACAGGGACAAAGTTAAACAAACCCTTAAACTTGAGGGATAGTTTTGATCATTTTCTCATTGGTCGTTTTGTTGCTTGTTTAGGAAGGAAGTTATTCATGCATTAAAAAGTTAGCGTAGCTTATATCATGTTTAACTCTTTAGTTGCTTGATATAAAAGTCGGTGTTCGGTTATCATTTTACAATTCTACAAGAAAACATGAGTAAATTATGAGTCAATTTGTAAATAATTTTGTACAAGGTAGAAGTTGGAATAATTAATACATGAATAAATAAATCATGTATTGATTAATTTTTGTGCTCCTAATAGGATGAATACATCAATAGTCTCTTAAATTCGATAGTGAACTTTTTTTAGACACTCGAACTATAACATATTCTGATAGAGTTGTAATATTCTAGGTATGTTTCAATTGATGCTCATGGGTACAACTAAATAGGGTGACATAATTTATGTGAGTAAGTAAGACATTTGGGTATGCATATGTCAAAAAATTGCAAAATGTGATGTGCAAGCAGACTACCGGTCGGTGAAATTACCTTTATCTCCTCCCATGTGTAATCAGCTTTTAAATAAATAACAAAAAAAAACAAAAAAACTGAAGACTTTCTTCCCAGTTCACAACTTCATAACAACCAATTTATTGTTTTTTTCCCCTTTTCAAATTCAACGTTTCATATAATATGGACTGTTTCCAATTTATTTGACTTGATTCGATTCAGATTATGAAGAACAAATTAATTAATGTTTGACGTTAATTTTTTAATTTTTTGAAATGAAATTTATATATTTTATAAATTATAAAAAAATTAATGTATAACTTACAATAGTTTAATAATTCTAAATATTTTGAAAAATTATGATTAAAAAATATTATTTGACTGTTCAAATATTAATTAAGATAAACAAATTAAAATAAAAGAGACGAGGAGTAATAGCAAATTAGTTGAAGTGAATGACATCTAATATTCACTTTGTTCTAATTATTTGTTCAATTTCCTTTTTTTACTTAATTATATGCCATTTTATAAAATTTATGCATAAATTATCATAATTCGCCCATTATATCCTTGATAGATTAATTAATTAATCTTAAAAATGTATTTACTTTGACTAACCTAGAAAATCTACAAGTAATTAATTTCATTGGGAGAATACTTCATTCATTAATTAACTACTTTCTTTATTCACTATTTATTCTATAAAATTTGATTTTGAAAAAAAGTATCAACAAACAAATTAAAAATAAAAGATGAAAAAAATTCAAAAATAATCTTGAAAGTTGAAGCTTCAACAAATTTTATCAGGAAATATGACATTTCAAAAAGTTCAAAGAATGTAAAAATAGAAGACTCAACCAAAATTTGAATATTTTGTGATGTTGTCATGTTTGTTTTAAGAATTTATATATATAAATATAAAAAAATATTTTACACAAAATATATAGGAAAATTGAGGTGGGAAATACTTGATTTTAATTTTTTTTTGGATCAACTGGTGAAAAAATTTGGCTCCAAAAATAGACTCTAAAATTTAAATAGTCATCCAAATGCATTTATATTTTTGAAATCTAACATATTCATAGTTTATTACAAAGTTGTCTTAAGCAAACATTAAATAAGGGCATAAGGATAAAATTACCTCATTTCTTAATGCAAGTGCAAATGAAAAATGGGACGGAGGGAGTACCTTTTTACTTGTTCATTTTGACAAATCAAGAAAGGATAATTTTTTTTACCTATTATATCCTCAATTAATTAATTTTGAAAAAGGTAAAACTTTTTGAAAGTCTTAAATTTTTAATTCATCAACTTCATAATTAATAGGGGTATAATAGTAAACTAATTATGTCAATTATTATCTATTTTAAAATTTGATATATTAATTTAAAAGTAGACAAGTAATTAGGAATAGATGCCTAATAAATTAGCTTGTGTTCATGAGGAAACCTTTGTAGGTCAAACGTATTTTCCATTGAATTTTTGCACTTTTAGAAAACTTTAAACTCCCCGTATTCTTTTCTCAACGTGATTTGTATACATTTAAAATGACTCTGGTCAAAGTTTGGTAAGGGTTTGCACTAACTTTTCTTACTTTAAAAATGTTTTCTCGATCGAAAAGAATTATTTTACGGGGCAATGCTAATTGACTAGAAAAATTAAAAAGTTTTTTTTTTTTTTTTTAAAAATAAATTGTTTTTTTTTTCAGTTTTAATTAAAAGGTATTAAAGTTAAAATGATAAAAATGTTCAAAAAGGTAAAATAACATAGTGTGATGTATGCTATTTTACCATTCTAACAAAATTTTCTGACCAAAAGAATTTTTCGTTTTCCATATTTTTTTTAAAGTACTCTATTCCCTTCATTAACTTGTACTCGTCATTTATTCTTAAAATAAATTTTCATTTTTACTTGTCACTTTTGACATATCAAGGAAGGACAATAACATTTTTTTCATACTTATTTCCCAAATTATTTTCTAAGACATCATTTAATAGATGATAATTTGGTAAAATACCTATATCATTAATGCTTTTCTTAATAAGTGTAGTGTGTCAACTCAAAATGTGACAAATAAAAATAAATGGAGGAAATAACTTTTATACTTTCATTTATATTGATTTTTCATACGTAGGTTAATTGATCAAAATCATATACTTCCTCCGTCCCATTTTATGTGGCAACATTTGACCGGGCACGAAGTTTAAAAAATAAATAAAGACTTTGAAATATTTACCAAATTGCCCCTTAAAAAAATAGTCGTATTAAAAAGTAGATTCACTTTTCTCTTCCCAACAAATTTTTTCTTATATTCCAATTTGTAAATGTGGACGAAAATCTATTAGTGGAATGACCCATTTATGAAATTGTATAGAAAATGATCTGTCAATGCCATTACTCTTCCCACTATCTAAAGTCCAAATTTTTGTAAATCTCTTTGTATCTTCCTTTCAACAACAACCCCTTTTTTTCACTATTATAAATACCCATATTCATGCAAATTAATAGTATACCCAAGAAAAAATAAAACTTCATTTTCCACTTTTTTAAAATTCCCAAAATGGTTCATGATAAGCGAGTTAAAGATGTAGTTTCCGGTTGGCTTACAGTTTTTGACGACGGTTCAGTAGACCGGACATGGACCGGTCCACCCCAAGTCAAGTTCATGGCTGAGCCAGTTCCACCGCATGACGACTTCATTGACGGCGTTGCCGTCAAAGATGTAGTCGCCGGGGAGAACTCCGGTAGTCGTTTCCGTATATACTTACCTGAACGTGATGATAGTTCGGTTGATAAGCTTCCCGTCATTCTTCACTTCCACGGCGGCGGTTTTTGCATCAGCCAAGCTGATTGGTTCATGTACTATGCTGTCTACACTCGCTTAGCGCGTGTGGCAAACGCT
>JAJOOS010005983.1:0-22106 GCA_029582725.1 Solanum chiquidenum | reverse complement strand
TGCATTTTCGATATTTTCTAACATCTTTTTTGAGATAGAGTTTTGAGAACTGCAGTATTCTGGTTATCAACTCTTTGAATAAACTCACATTTGTTGTTGTTTTAGCTCAATTGCTAAAGCTTAAAATTGTTGTCCTCAGTTTGAATATTTTGTGTTTTTAATCTAAAAAATCCGATGAATCGATCAGTATCTAGGAAGTTATAAAGGAAAACAAAAGTCGTATCTCCGGAATGGATTTATCATTTGATTGTTTAAAAAAAGTGCGATTTTTTAAATTGAAAATATAGCCTTTTTGCCTTTTGACTGTTTGATAGAAAAGCTGCTCTGTTTCCAGTTCGACATGTCTTTGTTATCTATATCTGCACTTTTTGAGATCACACATTTGAGCTTCATTTTTTTTGGCTTGTAGTTTCATAATGGAAACTAGAAAGGTTCGTTCCGATTAAACTTAGGCTTAATACATAACCAACTACTTAAAACTTGTTAGAATATTTCATTTACACACTCGATCTAAATCATGTTTTTAGTTGAACACTTCCAACTCCTAATAAAGTGTTTCAACTATGACACTTTTTTAGTTTAATTTTTTTTTTACGTGTGTTCTCATTTGTCTATTAGTTAGTTAAGTTAACCACATAAAATATGTTATTTCCGTTAATTATACATATTCCCTTCAATAAGCCGTAAAATCTATAATTAAAGAAGATAACGTATTTTATATGATTGACTTAATTATCTAACAAATGGATGAAAACGCGCAAAAAAATTCAAAATTTGAATCGAAAGTGTCTAATTGGAACTCCTTTATTGGGAGTTGAGGAGTTCAATTGGAACATGACTTAGTTCGAGTGTCTAAATGGAATATCCCGACTAGTTTGGCTGACTACTTTTCTTCTTTCTCATTCGAAAGGCTCAGTCATTTCTTCATTATTATTTCTTGCTTGTAACTTATGTATTAATCCTTAAAATTGGTCCCTTTGTTAATACAGTGTCAGTGGCTTCTGTTGATTCATGAGAATTACATGTTTACCTTGGCTTTTATACTGTTTGAATTGATACCCTTGTTTTAGGTTTGCATTAATCCTGGTCCATGATTAGTTCAACTTGCCCCAACTAGTAACTTCTTTATCTTGTAGTGACTAAATGCAGTTTCATCATATTCCGTGCAGTGTAAAAGCAACTTATAGGCCTTCAGGTGAGGAAAGAAAAAAGTCGAACTTGTTGTATTTTGATAAAATACTACTGTATTAATTTTGGAGGATGAAAAGATCCCGTCCAAGAATAATTGGACACTTCCATTGCCATACATAAATGTATTAATGATCTAGAACAAGTCTCTTAATGGCTCATATGCCTCAGCTACGTGAATGAGTAAAAGTAAGAAATTGTACCCGCTACTTGCGTCATGACTGTTATAGACTCATATGTTGCAAATGAATTTCATGGCATAAGTTGTATATGATTTGTTCCATGAACCAGGTTTGACAGTCTGTTCTCCTCATAGGAAAACCATTCAAAAAGAAATAGCATACATACAAATACTCTTCTATATGTTGCTGATGTTTCATATTGGCAAAAGAGTGCAGAGAAAATTTAAATTGCTACAGCCATTTCTCTTCTATCTCACAAAGTGGTGGTTACTATTTAAGTCTCATTTTTAAAATTTGTACAGTTTACTTATGGTTCCTTATGATATGTTCTTTTGCTTTGGGTTAACAAAATAGCGGTGTTGCTCTAGAAAAGCTTGCTTTCACATTATTACATATATCACTCTGAAATCTTGTCATTATTTGGGGAAATTGTTGATCCTGACCTTTGTCTCCTGTTTCACTGTCTTTTATTTGATATAGAGTTATAGACTTCACTTCACAGAGGAATGCCACACCTTTCTGTACTCTTCTTTTGGGATATTAGGTCCTTCATATTAATTTATCTGAAACATGTAGTTGTTGTTCGTTTGGTAGTTTTTTTTATCACTCGGTCTTAGTGTGTGCTATTGCAATATTAGTAATAGTCGATCGTGCTTGAACATGCAGGTATGGACGTCTCTGGAGGTCAAAGTGTGTATCCTTTACACCGTTGCAAAACTATACACCTGGTTTGTCACTGGTCTTTCCTTCCTTAGCTAATTGTTCAGATTTGCTGTAAAAATAGTCAAAGAATCATTTTGATCCTTCCGAGTAAAGATTTTTGATTTTATAACTTGCTTTCTGATAAGAGTTTTGGACTATATTGACTCTTACATGTAGGTGAGGCATGCTCAGGGGATTCACAATGTGGAAGGAGAAAAGGACCACAGTGCCTACCTATCTCGACACCTTTTCGATGCACATCTTACTCCTCTTGGATGGCAGCAGGTTATAAGTAGTTAGACATGGCTCTACCTTTATGTCCAATTGCTAACAGAAACTGTCTAGTAGTATTTGTCTGTCATGTTAGCTTATGAATTTTTATCTTAGAAGTGTTATCCATATAGAGTCTGACTGCAATGATCTAATTGATTATCTTCATGCATAAGGATAATACCAGTCACTTTAACATTTTTTCTGCCATTACAGAACTTAGATTTTGTGGTTTCGAAAATCTCATTTGGTAATGTTTCAGGTAGACAATCTACGGAAACATGTTCAAACATCAGGAATTTCTAAGAAGGTCGAACTAGTTATAACTTCTCCTCTATTGAGGTACACACTATGTTTTATATCTTGGTATCGATTGTCTGTGACATCTTTGTTTTTCTTCTCATTTATTGTGAAAGTTTCATCTCCTTTTGTGGAGCATGTGCACAATCTTATGCTTTTTAGATGGCTCTGGTGATGGATGTTTAAAGAAGCACTGAATTTCTTGAATAATAATTCTTTTATTGATTTTAACATAATGATATCATATGTCTTGAGCTTAGAGAGACCAAAGCTTGGTTGTTTGTCGGTATTAGAGTGGGTTAGAGTCCACATTGGTTGGGTAATGGACCGATGGTCTGCTTATATGGACTTGGTCAATCCTTCCTTTATGAGCTAACTTTTGGGGTTGAGTTAGACTCAGGTGTCATATTTTTACATGGTATTAGAGTCATGTCCATACCCGTTTGGGTTCTCGGTCCACGCTGCAGTACCTAAGCATGAAGGGTGGGGTGGGGGGTCGGGGGGGGGGGAGGTGTTAGAGTGGGTAAGAGTACCATATTGGTTGGGGAATGGATTGGTGTTCTGCTTATATGGACTTAGGCAGTTCTCCCTTCATGAGCTAACTTTTGGGGTTGAGTTAGACCCATGTACCATATTACCATATCTTTACACTGGGTTATTTGGCTTACATGAGAAGTCCTCCCTTCATTAGCTAGATTTAAGTGCTCACATTTCTGGTTAGACGGAGTAGTTGGGGTTTTTCAGCACTGTCGATGGTAGCAGGTCCTTTTATTTTAAGAGTTCTGCATGCGTGTGACGACTTAGTTCATTCTTTCCCTATCTATTCTGGATTTGATAGCTGCAATATTAATTTTGGAACTTCCAACTTTGGTGGTCTTGCATTGTAGGTGTATGCAAACAGCCGTTGGAGTTTTTGGTGGAGAAGATTCCACAGATGGAATAGATGTTCCTCCACTCATGGTAACAGATGCAGGAGACAGTAACCATCCAGCAATTTCAAGTTCAAATTGCCCTCCCTTCATTGCAGTGGAGGGTTGTCGTGAACACTTGGTAATGTCATCCTAAAATTACCTGGCATAAGAATATCAATCTTCTTTATCCTTTTCCTGTCTTTATATTTGTTTCCTCTATCTTTTGTTTCATGCAGATGAATGAATCTAATTATTTCACGAGTGTTTCCTCCTAAACTTTACCTCCCTTCCATGATTGTTTTCCTTCTCTCATGTTGATTTAAGTTTGTGTACTTCCGCTTTGTCAAGGCCTGATTTATTTTTTGGTCTCTCTCTTTTACTTTTGCATACACTGTTTCTAATCTTGGATGTAATCTTTTTTCTTCGAGATCTGAAAATTTTGATTTGGTGCCTAGAGATTGCAAACAGGAGTACCATTTATTGGCAGAAAAAATACAACTCCTGTGCTTCTATTTTCTTTCTTTAGCATGCCAATTTTTCTTTGGTAGGTAGAGGAGCTTGGGATGCAGAATGACTCTGTTTATGCTGTTCTTTGGTCTTGACAAAAATCTGATATGTGTAGAGACTAGAAATACCAAATTGTTTAGAAAGCATTTTCTTATAAAAGGCTTCACCAAGAATTGATAAAACTCGTGTTTCTGTTGTGCATTTTGGAAACATATATGCAGTTTTGTCATAGTGTTGATTCATTTGTAAATTAGCACATTAATTATGTGAAATAATTTTAACAACTTGATGCCTTTGAGCCATCTCTTGGGGTGAGAATCCTCTCTGGTGTCTTGCTAATTGTTACTAAAAACTTGTATTGACTTAGTGCTGCCTTTTCTTTTAGGGGTATAGTTCCTTGTATAGCATCTTGATAAGCTTGGTATCATCGGTTGGCAACTTATCTTCTTCTTTTCTTTTGTTTACTTTGATGTTTACGATCCTTTTCATTTGGTATATACTCTAGAACTTTGTTAGCACGCATGAGTCCCTGATTAAGTAGAACAAGATTGATGATTATTTTGTATACTCAATAACGATGTTATTAGTTAGATTAATATGCTAATCATATTTCCTCATGTTCATGCTTACCCCTTAGTTTTGTGATGACTAAGTACGGAAAAGGAACTCCCTGAAGTCTATCCAGTAGTAATTGATGCGAAATAAGGGAAAGCCCATTGGGCTTTCTTGCATATACATGGATTGACATTTGGTGAGATGTGACATGGTCATTCTCTTGAGTTACTTTCAACAACTAAGTGGCTTGTTTCTCTTATGTTCCACTTAGTCTTTGACCTCTGTTCCATTTGGGCTGAATTTTAAATAGAATGTTATACTATTAGGTGGAGAAGTCTTTTAACTACTGGTTTGAAATTTGGTTATAAGTGTAATAGTTTGTTTGTAAGATGTCAACTAAAGTTTAGAATGATCAAAGTGATTTCTTATATTAGTTTGAATTGTTGAAGGGGGGGATCTTTCCCATTTAAGGAAGAGGTCAGCTCTTATGGGGATGGACCAAAAAGCTAAGGCTTGGTATTATTGGGGCGAAGGGAGGTTATTATAAAAGAACAGTAGAAACTCACTTTTCTAATGTTAGCATACACGAAGTTTATTTGTTTTATGTGTTGCGAAATGCAGGGAGTTCACTGGTGTGATAAGAGGAGAAGCATTAGCGAATACAAGCCTCTATTTCCTGCAGTTGACTTTTCCTTGGCAAGTACTTTGGTTCTATTAAATTGGAAAATACTTAGGCTAGCTTTAGTTTTTTGGTATGATTTGCCTGCTAGAACATACTTAAGAGTTTTCTTATTGAACAAGGTTCACCTTGATTTTCCCAGATTGAATCTGATGATGATGTTCTCTGGGAGGCTGATGTTAGAGAGAAAATTGAAGATGTTGCTTCCAGAGGAATAGAGTTCTTTAAGTGGTAAGTGCTGATGTATCAGAAAGAATGCAAAATTGATCTTAATGATCTTTCAGATGTTTGTGTCCATGTTTGAGTTTTATTACAAATGTAAGTGAACAAGAAAATGAAGTGAGGGGGTTAGTATGTCCAGTAATTCAACTACCTGAGAGTAGTTTCATTAATGCTGTTAACATTCAGTAATTAGTTAGAGTTGAGAGGGTTTTCTGTAACCAGTTATTGATGCTGGTCAAGCTTACTTTGAATTTATCGGTTGCTCGCTTCTCTGGTAACTCCTTTCTTTGGCTTCTTGATGTCGTAAAGTTTGATAGGTTTCGCCAGTTTCAATGAGTTTCTCTTGAATAAGATAACAGTAATTTTCTCTCGGATAAGGCTTTAAGAAAATTGATCTACAAGAAGTGTTATTGTTAAATCAAGGTTCCTGAAACAGATTCCAATTTGCCATCATATTATCCCCCTAACTAATTTATTGTGATACCTATAGGTTGTGGACACGGAAGGAGAAGGAGATTGCAATTGTTACGCATAGTGGATTATTGACTCATACACTCGCTAAATTTGGTGATGATTGTCATCCAGATGTGAAGAGTGAGATATGTAGGCGGTAAGTTCTCAACTCGATGGTGAACCAATATGCTGGAAATTGGTTTGATCACATTCTAACTCCAACTGTTGAACTAACATCAAATAACCCAAATACATGATAGATGCCTGATGGAACTCTAAACTACTATTGCCTACAGATGACAAATATAGGGAAGTACATATAAGAACTGAACTTGACTTCATGTTTATCTCTCTGGTCTGCCTTATGCATCCAGATATAAAAGGACCATCTTTCTACTAATTGACGCTTCTGTCTCGCAAGGACATGTAGCAGGTCATAGAATGTGGTTGTTAATCAATTTTGTCTTATTGACTATCGCAGTTATCTTCATTTCCTTTCTGTAGATTTATACGGATCAGCATCATTTCCTCCCACCTAACCCTTTTCTGTGACTTTCTTTCTTGGATGTTTTAAGAGAAGTAGAATACAAACATGAATATATTTCTTTGGGGTTTTTGATTTTCTCTGAAATAACTCGAGTTTCATCTGGCTCAATAGAAGAATAGTGAAAAGATGTGTTTATTTTTTCATCTGGGATTTTGATTTTCCTTATAATAGCTTAAGTTTCAACCGTTGATCGGACAGTAAAAAATATGTGTTCAGTTGACCCTCTCCATTTATAGATACAGTACATTGTTTCAGCATTTTCCTTGTGATGAATTACTATACTGAAAGGTGGTGACCACTTTAATCTTTTTTTTTTTGGTTGTCATATCATTTGCAGATTTCAGAACTGCGAACTTCGAACCATGGTTCTTGTTGACAGAAGGTTTGTGTCTCTAAAACCTATTGAACGAATCTATGCCCATATATTTTGATTGCTGCTGACTTTGCTACTGTGCAGCATGGTAGGGTCGGTTTCTTCAGCAACTGATTATCCAGGAAAAAATCCAAGTGGAGAAGATGTGCCAAGTGACGTTACATGTACTACTCCAGATGGATTGCCAAACTGATGATGGCAATTAAAAGTGTTCCGAGTTTGGGTTGCATTTACGATTCTTTCAAAGATATGTTTTAGATCACATCTCATTTGGAGCACTTTGTGGTTGACTCCGGATTTGATCAGATTCTTGAAGAAAGTATACCGAGGCAAATTTAATTGTCTGAAGGTACAAGCAACTGCAAGTATTTGTCCAAATCACATTTCATATAAGTTTATGTTTTTACGATTGATTACTACCAGACTTTCAGGTAGTTATGTCTCCAGCTGCCGTCTGGTGGAGGTTTGTACTCTTGTCAATTTTATGATTCATCCAGTACGCATTTTTAACCTACCTTTGTACTATAGTCATTCCAGACGGCAAGAATGTAAAACTATTCCTTTGTATGTTTATTTTGTCAGTCTTTTCAAAATAATCGTTTAAAATCTCATTCAACTGTACACCAGACTAATTGAAAATATGGAATCAATTATAGCTTAAATGAAAGTTGTTGAAATCAATAATATCATTGCTACGTTTTCGTGTCTAATCTTTAGATGAGGATTTGTCTAGTTACTAGCTAGCACACTTGCAAACAAAATAAGTGGCTCAGGATGCACATCATTTTCATGTTGACAATTCTATACATTCGAATTTAATCAACCCCTTTTTTTTATAATTTCCTAATCCTTGACCCCCCCCCCCCTCCCTCTCATACACAAACAAAAAACGAAAAATAAATCTATCAAGTCAATCAGCTAGCTGGTTTCTTTGCAAGAAATTAGCTTAATGTGCAACGCTCATTTGAATATTTGCTACTACTACCCCGAGATCTTACGCCCAAAATTTTGCTATGACTATCATGCCTTCCTACTCATCGGTGCTTGGCACTTGCCCAATGGGACCTGGTGTAGGTCATGCTCTTAAGCATCATCTAGTTTAGACAACGGCGCGGTGCGGGACGAAGGCGGGGTGGGTTGAATTTAACCTGTAAAAATTTTAAGCTGCCCCGTTCCGCTCTGCATAACAATTCTTTTTTATTTTCAACCCGTTTCATCCTGCCTCACATAAATCCGTCCAGCATGAATTTGCCCCGCATAAATTGTTTAATATTTTCCTTTTTTAGGTAATTTTGATACTAAAAATAAAATTCATAGAAATAATTGGTTTTTTCATTAAGTTATATTAATTTAATAGATAATGACTTAAATTTTTTATTTTTAGAGGTCAATTGAGAAGCATGTAAGAAATTGTATTAGTTTTGATTGAACCATTTTCATTTACTATATTGAATATCTTAGAAACTTCAAAGAAATATTTTAATAGATAATTCTCTATCACTTTTAAAACATGTAAAAAGTTAAAATTAAGTTTGAACCTGTAAAAAATCGCAGACCTGCAACCCGCCCTGTCCCGCATTAGTTTCTAAAAAACCACATCAACCCGCCACGCATAACCTTAAGCCAACACCACCCCACATAACCTTAAATTCACTCCGCCCCCGCCCCCGCCCCCTCCCCCATTGCTCTGGGCTAGTTGATTCGGGAGGTATCTAATTAATTAAGTACCTTTTGATGTCAATATGGTGTATCTTCTAGGCATATACTACACACAAATATAAAAATAAAATGTCTTGGGGACTTGATTGATGTGGACGCAATTAAGCAAGGTTCAATTCTTAGCTGTGTTAGTTAACCAACTCTTAAAGCATCAGACATTAACCAACTCTTAAAGCATCAGACATATCATAGGTTAAATATCAAATCGACATCCCTTTTGATCTTTTAAAAAAATATAATATTGAGGTCTGCCTATAAACTCATTGCAATTGAAGGTGCATTATTTCATCGATCATGTGACGTTGATAAATACATCATTTTGATACTAATCAATTCAAATCATCCAACTTGCATAAATAAATTAAATAGAAAGCAACGCAAAGAGGAAAGTCCCTTTCTTTGTTGAAAAACATTATAATGGAGTACTAAGAAGAAACGTAATTTTCTGAGATAATAACTACTAAATATATATTTTGACTATAGTTTTGGAACTATAAGACTAATTAACAAAACTAATTTATTTGGTCATGGAACAGTTTTATGATACAAACAATATAATGGAGTATTTATTGATCATTAGGCTGTTCTATACACATTTAGAAAATGAAAAGAAATATGGAAATTGACTCCTAATAAAAATTAAATTAAATCGACATATAGTCCAAATTGATTCACGAGAAACTTATCAATATACTCTTAAAAATATATATTTTATTTGATATAGAAATAAATTATTTTGAAAGGTTGATTAAATAAACTAATGGTACAAAATCACGAGTTTCATAATGAATGAGTCTTTTCCAATTTCCAACTGCTTTAATATTTAAAACATTTGTACTAACAAGAAGTTGACAGCCCCACGTTTTGTACAACCCTTCGGACTACGTCAAAAAATTATCAGAAGACGATAAAGAGAGTTTATTATCGCGTAAAATAGTAACACTAGCTACTTGTAATAAGTTAATCCGTTTTGATAATCTTGCTATAATTTCTAACTATGGTAGCAAAGCGTTTCTATCTACTATACCATGTCTGTACCTGATTAAGGATATGTTTATTTAATATTAACCTCTTTAACCAAAAATAAAATAAAATTGTAACCTAACTCAATTAGTCATAAAAAAAACAAAAAAAGGAAGAAACATCTTCATAATTAGTCTCACAATTGAAACATTTTGATAAGTCACAATGAGGCCCCACCATGAAAACGAAAAATACAATGCATACAATATGGCACCATCATCATCTATTACCGAATTTTCCAAATTATCTAACTCTGCTTTAACTTCCTCATATTATCGACTTTAAATTTAAATAAAGTATAAAAATTATCGAATATCAATCAAAAATAATTTTCTTTTCTCAATAAAAACAAGATTACATATATCTTATCCTTCTCAGACTCACCTGTAAAATTACACGAAATTAGTTGTATTTCGTTGTTGTTGGTATCTAACCTCTATTTTCTATAGTATTATTAATTATTATTGCAAGGATAAATAAATTATCTTTGTATAAATCCAATCAATAAGAAAATAATCAAATTATATCCAGAGATTAAAAGACAAGTGTCCCTTATATTTGCTGCTGCATCATCATACTTCACCCACCCGTTTTGCTCCAATTTGTCTATTACTTTAGTTTTCTCTATGACCCTACTAAAATCCACCATAGATTAATTACTATTTAATTCTTTGTAGTTAATTACAATTTTCGAAAACTCCAAAAAAAAAAATTGTCTTAAATGTAACGTTATAAATATGGAGTATCTTAGACTAACTTTGAAAATTAGTAATTTTGTGATATATTTCTTTAATGATTCTTAGTGTAGCATAACGGTTATTAAAGTAGATAACTTTGAAAACAAAAGGAATCGAATCTAATAATGCATATGTTAGGCTAAAAAATAAAATATATGTTAGGTTAATTCCACTATTTGTCTAGATTGAATAATAACACCTCGTGATTGTACTAACGAAAATTTAATTCCAAAAACTTAAAAAGTCGAAGGCTCAAGTTAGATCTAATAGTACCATTTCTTTAAATCTATTGCTTTTTGTATTTAAATTGATTTGTCTGAGATTGATCTGATACGAAACTTTAAAAATTAATTTTTTTTAAGATTTTATAAAAATACGAAGAATATATTAAAATATTTTTTAATTTTATGATCTTAAATATGTTATTTAAAAAATTAAAATTAAAAATTATAAAAAAAGAAGAAGAAGAGAAAGACTTTTAAATAAATTTAAAAAATAAAATAAATAAATTGAAAACATAAAAAGATACTCGCAAATTAAAGGGTTGAAAATTGATCCTCGCAAACAAAGCAAGTGTTTTATATAGCTAATCGATTGAGTTATTAATGGCATGTTTGGCCAAAATTCTTTTTTGCTTTTCTTAACAAACTTGTATAGTCTTGCATTGTGCAACTTGTCACTCCTATTTTATTTTATATTTTTTAAAATTAAATAAATTTGAAGAAGTACAAAAAAAATTCCTTAATAAAATATTACTATCAGAAACAATCTTTTTATTTTATATAAATAATAATAAAATGTGTATATTTTGTCATTCTCATACTCCACTACAATTATATTTGATTGCATTATTATTAAGTTAAAGGGTAAAAATATACTTAAAGTATCCCACATAAATGAATTTCATGTGAAGTATTAAGAGTATGAATATCTTATTTGAATTATTACCTAATGATTAGGTATATTTGTTCATAAAATCTTCGTCCACTTGACATATATAATAACTTGATTCGTTAACATATTAATTTTTTAATTATTTTTAAATTGACTTCTATAAAAACTTTCTTTCAAATCGAAAATATCAAGGCCATGCTACTACACAAGATATCTAAGTGTGTTTATTTATAAAATTTTCATCTACCTAATATATAGTACGGCTCTATTTGTTAACACATAAATTTTTTACAGTATTTTAAAATTAATTCTTTAAATTTTCTTTTAAGTCGAAGATATGAATGCCACGAGACCAGACCACGGCTACCTTCTTTTTGCAACAAATACTAATACCACATGGACCCACCTGAACTCTTATTTCTCTGCCCTGTTTTTCTACCTTAATACTCTGCTTCTTCAACTTCCCATGGCTTCTCTAAATTCTTCCATTTCTTTGTAACACTACCAAAAAAAAACCCTCAAATTCTCAAAAAATTATCAATCCATGGAGAACTACTCTTATTCTTCATACCCAGATTCTGTTAATTCATCCCCACGTTCCCGTGAAATCGACTGCGAAAACGCTTCATGGGATGATCAACCACCTTCTTCAAATTCAAATTACAAGGTCAAATTCATGTGCAGTTATGGCGGAAAGATACTACCGAGACCCCATGATAATCAGCTCGCTTACGTTGCCGGTGAAACTAAAATTCTCTCTGTTGATCGGAATATCAGATTTTCGAATCTTGTTGCTAAGCTTTCGTTGATTTCTGATTGTGATGTTTGCTTTAAGTATCAATTACCTGGTGAAGACCTTGATGCTTTGATTTCAGTAACTAATGATGAGGATTTAGAGCATATGATGCTTGAATATGATCGGCTTTATAGGGGCCCTGCTAAACCGGCGAGGCTCCGGTTGTTTTTATTTCCGTTGAGTACTCCGGCGACGAGTACTTTTGGTTCTACTGACTCGAAAACTGAGAGTCAGTGGTTTGTTGATGCTTTGAATTCTGTTCAGTTGCAGAATTTGGATGTGAATTCGCCGACGGCTGTTTCGTCGGCACCGGCACCGGCGAATAATCCTGATTTTCTGTTTGGGTTGGATAAAGGGCAAGTTCAACAACAACAACAACCTCCACCGGTGAAGCTACAAGACCCAACTCCACCACCGCCGGTGCCGGAGGTTTTTGTTAAGGATTTTACTGGTTCCGATGCTGGATCGGAAGACCGGCATATCATCGGAGAGAATGTGATCCCGCCGGCGGATTATCAGAGACAGATTCATGAAATGCAGAGGCTGCAGCAGCATATTTCTAATCAAGAACAAGCTATGTATAACAGGAAGATTGAGGAATCTATTCCGAGAGTGTATCCCGGAGAATACTATCAGCAAAAAGCTCCACCGCCGCAACAGACGGCGGTGCCGGTGACGAATTCGGCCAGTTTTTGGCAGGAACGTCATATGACTAGTGGACCATACCCTGCATCAGCAGTGCAAACTGAACAGCCTGTATATATAGTCCAAACGCCCGCCGGAGTTTATCAAACTCCGGCTATGCGACCGATGACCAACCAAATGGGTGGTCAGGCTTATTACGGCATGCAGCGCGTGATGCCGGAGGTTTACCGGGAACAGCCGGTGTACGGCGGAGTTCCACCACAACCAACAATTCAACAGCAGCAAATGGGAGGAGCTTACACGTCGGAAAATATGGGGATGGTGCGGCCACACGCGCCGCCGGAGCCAACATATACACAAGTTGGGTATGACAGTGTAGGGAGACAGGTGTATTATACTGCACCGGCGGGTGTTATGCAACAGCAAATGCAGCATCCAGCAGTGGCAGCTGCCGCCGCTGCAGCGGCGGTTGATGGGAGGCAGAGTGGTGGCGCGTTGAATCCAGATGGTAGAATTATTGGCAAGCCTTGATGTTTATCCTTAATTTCATGCATGCTTTTAAGTTAATTTTAATTAAGTGAAAATAGGATTATGTGATTTTGGAAATGTTTTATGTAATGTTTTCGTGGGATTGGGATATGCAAGTGAAAGATTATTAGTAATTAATGTTTGATTAAACACAAATCTAAACTAAGTTTAAGAAATTAAACCCTTGCTAATGTAACACACAATTGTTAATTGATGTTACATGAACACAGACATCCTAAAAAACATAAGTATACCATGATGTAAACAATAATTAGTTACTTCAACATCACCCCCAACACATTTACGCTAGTGTTTGATCATAAATTTTAAATCATATCAAATTAGATTCTGAAAAATTATAAATTTATCATCAATAGTAAAATGAATATCTTGAAACAATTTTCAAGTTTTAAAAATTACAAATTTTAAAACTCATTTTTTAAATTACTATCATATTTAAAGTTAGCTTATATCAAATTAGGAGTAACTTTATTTCTTAATTCATGTTCAATCGAATCATCCCTATTTCTTCGTAAATTTTGGTCATAGACAAAATATTAGTGTTACGTAATATATATTAATTTTGAGGTGACTGAACATTAAGTTAGTATTTCTAGAAGAGAATAAGACCAAACACGTTCGGCGTAGAGATAAAGCACTTCCAATCTTGTTTGATTCTACTAAAATTTTCAAAGAAGCATCAATATGGAGTATTGTTCTGCAAAAGCTTTATTACTGAAAAAAGTAATTAGTCGATTACTTAGTAACTATCGTACGTTTTTCTTATTTTTTTTCTTCCTTTCTATACCTAAGGAAAGAAATAAAAAGGTACCAAATAGCTATTTGAGAACGTTATTCCAAAAAGATAATATGATTGCGATCGATAATCGATTTGAACTAATTTTTGAAATTGAGTAACCAATTTCCAATGGCAACCTTTTGTTTTATGTGAATTGGCAATTGAACGTGGAAGGAGTTTGGAAGAGCCACTTGTGATTGAAAAATCTAAACAAAAAAGTCAGCATAATTGATGCCTAGATAAAGAGACAGCTTCATGTTGAAGCAATGAGAATAGGTACTTCAGTATTAGTAATGGAATCATACTACTCCATTTGCTAGCTAGGAATATGAAACAAGGCCACTATTGTTGACTAACCAACACCAAAATGAATGAGGATACCATCGACGCATCTGGCCAATCGATAAGGTTGCTTTTTTTTTAATTGTTATAAATTTATCGAGCATCAGAATCATTTATAGAGAGTGTTTTCTTTTAAATGAGGTCCTATACAGTACGAGTTCAGAATAACCGAGCTTCAAAATCATCAGTAGAGAGTACTTCCTTTCGAATGAGGCCTTATACGATGCGAATTCAGAATAGTTGAGCTCCAAAATCATTCGTAGAGAGTACTGTCTTTTGAGTGAGGCCCTATACAATGCAAATTCAGAATAGTCGAGCTCCAAAATCATTCGTAGAGAGTACTGTCTTTTGAGTGAGGCCCTATACAAGTGCAAATTCAGAATAGTCGAACTCCAAAATCATTAGTAGAGAATGTTTTCTTTCAAATGAGGTCTTATACGGTGTAAATTCGAAATAGTCGAATTCCAAAATATTTAGTAGAGAGTCTTCCTTTTGAATGTGGCCTTATACGGTTCGAATTTAAAATAATCGAGCTTTAATATAGATACCGAACATCAGATAGAAAATAAATAAATCATGATGTTATATAGCATTCGCCATTATTTAATTTGTGCTATTTATCATACATCACTTTCATCTGATTGGACTAAAATAACACCATTTTTCTTCAACAAGAGAAAGTATATAGTATATGATTTAAGGTTTAGAATATATATGGCAAATGTAGGATATATGTAAGCATATATATTTTGTTGGTCAGGACTTCGCTGATCAAACTTTTTCTCACCTTTAAAAAGTTGACTTTCTTTTATTTAAAGTGGAAATACATTAGAAAAAGGATACCACAAAAAGAATTTGACAATTATTCTTCTTGTATAAAGTCAAATCAATTAATCCTAATGCTAGGTAGAGTTTGCTGATAAAAATAATAGTTTCACTGAATAATCGTTTGGAGATATCTACTCCAATAAGAGGAAAAAATTTCCAACTCTAAGGTATGGGTAAAATTAAAGCCAAATATTTATGGTTTGTTTTGAAACTATTTTCTTCGTTTATCTTTACTTATTCAGTATTAAATTGATATATTCTTAAGTAGCAATAAATAGAATGACACTTCGGATGTACATGGTGTGAATTCAGAATAATCAGGCTTTAATACGGATATCAAACATTGAGTGAGAAACTAAAAAAAGTAAAATAATAATTCCATTATATACATTAAAAAGTAGCTATAATTAATTACGAGGATAAATTAAAAGTACTAAAATTATTTTTTAATTTTTCAAAATTCACAAATAAAAATATCTATCTATAATATAGTGAACAAATAAAAATAGCAGAGAAAGTATTATACATTTGCATTCATTAATATTGTATTCACATGTGTCTTTTAACAATTCCCCAGCCAAAAGGCTACTCGTTTGTGAATAGATAAAGATGTCAAACTCTTCTTTCCTTTTCTCAGCCAACCGACGCCCTTTTCTATCTTCCATTCTTCAATTGCCAAACAATGTTTCCTACTACAATCATTTCATACGTCGATAAAATTAGCTCATAAAAATATTCTTTTATTTAATTTATTTTAAGTTTATAAAGAGATATTTTTAAGATCGAATGAGATAATAATTCATTCCAAACATTAAATATGATTAATTTTGATTCGTTCTCATTCAATTAAATAAATAATTATTGATCATCAATTAGTAGTATAGCTTATTTTAACCTATTTTAATTCAACTCGATAGTCATAACACTCCTATTTAGAGCGATAACAAATAATAACGAAATCATTTATATGCTGGCGACGTGAAAACTTGACACGTGTAATATGTCTCTTTCTCTGTCATGGTGAAAATGAAAATGATTCCTGTACTTGATATAATATTAATTTGAATTGTCGCAATCTTTTCTTGCTTCAAAATTTTAAATAGATCTTTTTAGTTTTTTGTTCATCCTTTTTTTTTTCTTTTAACATAAGTAAAAAAAAGTTGACAAGATCTACTGCAAATTGTTATCTTTACTTTCCTGACCCCCTCCCCCAAAAAAAAAGAACTACTACAAATTATTTTTGCCAAATGTAATTTTTACGCAATAATAAAGCGTAGATATTGAATTCTTTTGACTTCTTTATGTTTTGAACCTCTTTAACGAAAATTCTTGCTCCGCTAACGTAACCATGTATATCTTGAGTAGATTAAAGAGTATTAGTACTATAAACATTCTTTCTTATGCAAGACAAAATGTACTTTCTTGTTGGAATTTTTTTACTTGTCCCGTATTTGAACAAGTATTGCAGTTAAGTCAGCTAACAAGACGAGAGTCGGAAAAAGTGAAATTTGGGAGAATGATGGAGGAAGATTTCAGTCTTAGAAACTTCATTGGGCTTATTGAATTAATTGGGCCTGTTATATTCAGTCTTCTTGGACTATTGCTTTAATGGGCCCTAAATCCAGCTAATCTGAACAATTAAATTCTTAGGGCTGTATATTCTTATGAACAATATGCCAATAAATATTTTGGCATTGTATATAAGTATATATCAATATCCCAGTTCTAATTTTAGCTATAAGTCTGAGTTTAATAGATATAGAACGTACAAATATCTTGATGAAAGTCTCAAGGCGTGTCTGCATCCATTAAGCTTGATATATATATATATATTGATTGTTATCGAGTTGATTGTAAGTAGAGTATTATAAAAGAATATTAAATTTCCTACATACTCTATTTTTATTGGCTTAAGGTTTTGAATCTATAAGCCGAGGTTTATCGAAATTTAAAAAATAAGTTTGCAACATATTATCCTTTCACAGCTCCACTTACAGAATTACACTTAAATATATTATTATTAGTAATGAAGTTTTGAATTTAATCTTAATTCGAAACCTTCAAATGTGATTAAAGTCGACTATTCTTTAAAAAATTGTCCCTTCCGATAATCCAAGATGATATTTTCGTACAAGTAATATTGGTAGGACCACAAAATTAATAAATTTTGACACCCATTGATAAACTATTAATTAATGGGACAAGTGGCATTAATTAAGTGCAGAAGTTAGTTATTAATAGTGCATAGAGAGTTCATACAAAAACACGTAATAATTTCTTTTCATTTATCTTAGTTTCCGTCATAGATTTACACCTAGAACTTGTTATTGTTGTATAGGAGGTGATAAATATTCCAAATTAGTCAAGATGTGTGCCTGATCCAAACACCACGATTATTAAAAAAAAAATGAAAGTGCAGAAGTTAGTTGACAACTTGACTTAGCGTTCTTTAATATTTAGTACATAATTGTGGCGTATTTTTGTGGATGTTACGTTTATGTGAAGAAAATCAACAATATAATATAGTTTGGTGATGCAGTCACTTATTGTCAACCTTATCAAGGCCTAATAATATTTTTGTATGCACTATGATTGTCCAATCCTTTTTTAATATTGCATAAGTTTAATACTATAATTTATTGTAGATATATTTTTATTTTTTTGTTCATGAACATGCTGAAACATTGCATTCTTCCTGGATTATTGGTGTTACAAATAACAATATATATCCCATGTTTCATGGTTTCAAAGATCCTTATTCCTTAAAGCTTAGTTTAACAAATTTTTTTAATAAATAAGTAACATATTTGATGTATATAGATTTGACTATATATTAAAACAGGTAGAAAATACATATGTGGATGACGATGAATTGTAGACAAATATTACATTTTCTATTTTAATTTCTTCCTGATCCTTTTACGTAACTTACGAAATTGAGAAGAAAACGTGTGGTGGATGACATGACAATGCTGGGCGGAGTTAGTAGCTCGTATGCGGATTTGATTGAACCTACTAGATTTTATTTAAATAATGTATTTGTATTAATAAATTTATTAAATATGTATAAATATTAAATTTAAAACTCAGTTATTATCATTTAAAATTGTCATTATAAAATTCAGAACTCATAAAATTGAAATTCTAGCTTCACCTCTAAATTCAGATCCTTTCACACACTCTAATAACCGGGGTAAAGGGTTTATTTGAATCCTATTAGAAAAAGATAACATAATTTATAGTAATATTTATATATGTTAGATATTGAACTTTTTTAAAATCTTCTTTATCTTTTTATTTCTTTATATGTTGAACCTTACATGAAAATCTTACCAATAGTTATCTAATTATTACGAACACATTATTAATTGACCTATTGGAGACATCAGATCTCAACTTTTCTAAAATTATATTATATTAAACTATATATTACAAGATTTCAACATTAGTGTTGTCTGATAGTTGCAACCACTTTACAGTTTTTAAACTTTTATACAATAGAAGCACTACCATATATATATATATATGTAAAAATAATAATATAGTCCAATCTTATCCACATCCAATTAAGTTAGTCTTAATAAAATCCACTAAATGGTGATAGTTTCAATTATTGATTATACCGGAGAATATTAGACAACCTCGATAATTAGCATAATGTTTAAACTTGTTAAAAGTTTAATACTGTATGTTAAAACAAGAACCAAATGCTTGAGTTAACTAGCACTCCTCATCTCGTTAAGAGTTCATATATTATCATATTTAAAAAATATGGTGTAAATTTTACAAAAGAAAATATTGATATCGACATCTCAGTAAATAAATATCATAGAAATTGATGAGTTTTTTAAAAAATATCAACATTTTTATATTTTTCGAATATGAAATATGCTAGTACGTAGCAAAAAAAATCTATATTTCCCTATTATATAGGATTTCCTGAAATTCAACTTTTCAAAGTGAGTTATGAATCATGAATTATGAACTAATATTATAGGAATATTTAAAATAAATTATGAAAGTAATATAATGAAGTTGTTAACTCGAAAAAATAAATAACAATTACCTCCATAGTCCATATCATCTTAATTTCCATGTTGTCTCATATAAACAACGTTTCACACACATGTTTAATGTTTGAAAAAAAGAAGAAGACAAAGGACACTTGTCCCTCTAATTAATATAAGAAGTTCCCTTCAATGACGAAGAAAATTAAGCCTTTTAAATTATTCAGCTCACTGTCCAATTGTGCTACTTAACATGTTTCATGTTAAGATATTAATCATTAAAGTAATTTTTTTTTCATGTTTTAATTATTTATCGAAAAAACAGTTATTTTAGTTGATAGTACGTAAAGTTTATAAAAAGGAATTAAGGAATAGTGAGTTAAAGTCTATCAAATTTAAATTTTTTTCGACCGAAATATCAAGAAAGGGAATCAGTACAAGAATATAACTTGTTAGGAGGAAAAGAAAAATATAAATGAGGAGAAGGTCGAGAGCCTTCTTTTATTGAGATTCTACGAAAAGAAGATAATGAGGTTACACTGGAGTGACTTTTGGAATTTTATGGTGTCTTCTATTTTCTAAAATGACTCTTAATTGTATATGCTAAAGAAGTTGAATCATTGCTTCGATGAAAAATAAGTACACCCTTAGCATTGAAAAGGAGACCCAGTAGCACATCCTAAGCTCTGATACTATGCTTGAAGCTGATTGAGAACAAGTTGGCGCAAGACTCGAGATTGATTGTTGATCTCTATGAGAGTTAATATAAGAGTGTCAAACTACAAAATGGTTTCTCCCGGGGAAAGGTCCTGTAGGCTGCTCAATTATAGAGCATTTTTATACCGGCTAGTGCTTAATCACTTCAGATTACATAAAAAAAAAAAAACTTTTAAATTTCTCTAAATTATAACAACCGTTTATTCGATCTTAATTTAACCACATGTCATGATCTATTTTATTTTTAATAGACGTCATTTTTTTCCATACATTAAGTAAAGAAAAATTCATTCAATATTGGGTTTTAATAAAATGAAGAGTCCAAAATAGATGTAAACCATTTGTAAAACAAGTTGGCAATGATCGCCGTTTTCTTAAACCACCGCCGTTCTACACCAAACATAATGTCTTCTTAGGTTTTTAGAAAATTTAAAATAGGAAGCCATTTTTGTTGGTTTCCCATTTGTTTTCAATATTCATTTTAAGATTCGACTTCTTTGAATTGACACAATTTTATTTTTTTTACTTTGATTAAAGTGCATTTTAAAAACAAAAGCAATTTCATTCATAAGATTCGACCCCAAAACATCTAATCAAAGAGGAACAAAAGACTTATTAAAAATATATATAATATATTGAAATATCTTTAATTATGTGATTTTAAACATATCATTTGATATATTGACATAAAAATTTGGAATACCAAATTACGAAAGAATCATCTTTTAAAACAAACTTAATAAAATAATTAAGCAAATAAATTGAACCATAATTTGATGATGTGTAAAAAAATGTCTTATTTAGTTTAGAAGTAATATGTGATAGAAATTAATTTAGGGATAAACTTAATAAGAAAAAAGAGGGATGATTTTCAAGTGGTGCATTCTCCACTAATGATATATTTCCTTTTCAACAACTACACCTTTTCCAACTTCCTACTACTTGCCATTCCTACTTTACCAAACCAAAATCCTAAATTCATAGCCAGCCATTATAATTTTTGAAAATTCACCATCAAATATTTTTAACTTTTCCAAAATTGGTTTAAACAAATTTTTGAATTTTAGGATTTGTAGTTACCAAATGCCAATTTTTTAAAAGTAAAATACTTGTTAAACACAATTTTAATTTTAAAATTCCAACTCCAAAAACTCAATATTAAGTTTCTTATGTCCAAACATATGGTCAAATCATAGTTGTATAAACGGAGAAATAGTGAAAACACTCCTAAATTTCATTCAAATTATTAGTTTCATCTTGAACTATTGACAGTTTTAAAAATATTCATATACTTGACTAACTAAACTTAGATATCTGTCATAGAGCATAACAAGTGGTCTCAACCTTTTGGATGAACATGAAACTCTTAATAACAAATCGAGAGAAGTGTTGAAAACACCCTTAAATATGACGAGAATTTAGGAGTATAATCATATCACAAGATTTAGATATTTTAAGTTCAATTAATCAAGTAAAAAGTTATTTTTAAGACTATCAATAGCACGGGACGAAAGTAATAATTTGCTGCTACATAAAAGACAAAACCCCACATAAGCACTTTCAAGTTTTCAAAATCCCCAAATCACTTTTTCCCCATTCTTATAGCTGCCTTTATCATTTTCAACTCCTTCACAGTTCATATTCCTTTTCCTCTCAACAATTCCCATCCCCTTTGCTTTATCAGTTTTAAAATAGTAATACTTTATACAGATTGGGAAAAATCCAAAGTCTTGTTCGTCAAGCCCAATATGTTTTCTTGAAATAGCAAAAAAAATGGGTTGAGGTAACAGGAACTTGAAGAAGAAGAAAAAGGGTGTTGATTCGTGTTGTTGTTGAAGAAAAAGAAGCAAAAATGGTGGTAAGGAAAGTTGGGAAGTATGAAGTTGGAAGGACAATTGGAGAAGGAACGTTTGCTAAGGTTAAATTTGCTCAGAATACTGAGACAGGTGAAAGTGTCGCCATGAAAGTCCTCGATCGAAGCACTATCATCAAGCACAAGATGGTTGACCAGGTGGGTGTTTGTTTTTTCCCCTTTTTTTGAATTGGGTATTTGAAGAATGAGGAAAAAAAACCATTGCAACTGGATAATCCATGGATGAAGCTTAATATTTTAGAGTAATTATTATTCCTTATTAGTTAAATTCATGATTTGTAAATGCTCTATTTGAATTGTTGTAGCAAT
>JAJOOS010005982.1:0-21038 GCA_029582725.1 Solanum chiquidenum | reverse complement strand
ATGATCTTATTGTGTTGAATTATTAGTCACTTTAATGTTGTTCATTTTGTTTTATAGAAATGTGTTATCTTCTCATCCCACGCTAATATGATTTTATTATGATCTTATTGTGTTGAATTATTAGTCACTTTAATGTTGTTCATTTTGTTTTATAGAAATGTGTTATCTTCTCATCCCACGCTAATATGATTTTATTTGACTTTGTATGTGAAATATGCTTGAGTTTTTCATGAACTCGCATCTCCTTCCCTTGCATTTTGGGAGAGCCGCAAAGGCTCAAATCTTTTTTTATCCGAGTCGAACAGCCTAGAAAATCAAAGAACAAGTCCCCAGAAAATTCAACGAACAGGATTTGGAGCTGATACGAGACTTTACACACTAGTATACACCTAGTGTATACGAAAATAAGAAAATGGGCTTAAAGAGGCTCACTTTACTTTAAGAAGTTGTATTTTGTTATTTTTGGGCCTAAGCCATCTTATCTACCATCTTGCTAGAATTTAGGACAGGTGAGAAATTGGACCTAAGGTCTAAACAATATTTTATTTTAGTTTAGGACAGGTACAGTCAAACAAAATGGGCCCAAATACTGACCCAGGAGGACAGAAAAACCAGATTTGGGCCCAAATTCTCCTTCCCTATCTATTTAACTGCTATTACGTGCTTATTTGTTAAAAAATAATATTAAGGTTTCGAAACTTCAAATCCCCAAACGACACCCATTTTGAATTAATCGCTTAAATAGATTATTCGTCTTGACCTAAATAAATAAATAAATAAATAATTTTACAAAACTACTTCACTTATATAATATTTTAACATTTTGTTTTCTCCCTTAAATGGTCCTAATTAACAAAGTAGTTCACTTTTGCAATTCAAGATAAGTTAAAATATTTTAGCCAAATAGTTAATCGTCGGATAACCACATTAGTGGACATTCTAGATGCTTTTAAAACCTTCCTAGAATGTTAGTAAGAACTTTGAACCCCTTTACAAGTTTTCACTAGATTCCTGTTTTAGTCTCGTGGAAATGAACAGTTTTCTTGATTTTTCTTAAAAATTAAGTGGTGACTCTAAATCAGTCTAGATTATATTTTCCTAATAAAACAGCCACTGCATTACAAGTTGGATATCGAAATACAAAGTTTTGGTGCCTTAATCTCGTAAATGGCTATACTTCAACAAACATAAACGAAGCAATACACATTTATATAGGCTTAACATTATCTCAAAACAGAGGGGTATATTCAGTTAACATCACTTAAGTATGCTGATAAGTATTTTACTCATTTGTCAAACTACAAGCAAAGCATAGTTTCCAGAGAGTTTACTACCTAAAATGAGTCTTGGAAACATGATTTCTATAATAATAATAATAATAAAACAATCTTTAAAATACTTTAACATCTGATTTTAACAAAAGCAATGAACAAACAGTGAATATTAAAATAAAAAATCAACTAAATTACATTCATTCATCATGATGCCAAACACAAAAGTGCTGAAATGAAACTAACAATAGGTCCATAGCACATTAAATCACAGATTCTTCCATATCTCATGACAATGATAAAAAGATACTAAATGTCACTGACCTATTTTGGGGCAGCGAACTGGAAACGGGAACGAGCAGGGAGACGAGTTCCACCACGCAAGAACTCTAACTTGAGCACCGATCAAGAAATCCGAGCGAAATATCGAACTCGAACACCGAAATCGATTGCTTCCTCTAACTTTTTGTAGTATAATTTTATATGTAATTTATTTATTTCACTTAAGCTACTCTATTTGCCTTAGTTAAAATTTTCCAACTAAAAAATCTCTAACCCCCACTATGAATGAGAAGGGGTTATTTATAGAATGGGAATTAGGGTTTTTGATTTTGGGGGAAATAGGTAAAAATTCGGATAAGGACAGGGGCAGAATCGGAATTCTCCCACTCAATCCTCAATTCAAAATTTCCCAAGAAACAAGGAGCTGTTTGTTTGTACAAGAATTCAACCAAATCCCACGAAATTCGGATGAAAGAATCAGCGTGAACGGCTTAGATCAAACCCACCACCCTTGTGCTCGGTGGCACCCATCCACGCGAGTCAAGGGGTGATTTTTCACGGTTGTTGCATGACGTAATTGCAGGTTTGTTCCTGTTGCACTGTTGATGAAGACGGTGGTAGCTTTCCGTCTATTTTGACGCGTGAAGAAGAAGAAATCGTGTACAGGGTTGTTCACGCGGAGAAGAAGGGAAAAATGCAGGGGTGGGGTCGTTCGGATACTGTTTGTTGTATTAGTATTGTTGTATGTATTGTATGTTGGTTTCCTTGTTGAAAGAAGAGTGGGCCGGGTTTGGGCTATTGTTGAGTCGGTTGGGAAATTATTTGGTGGACTGGAAATTGGAGTTGTGTGTAATGTGTGGGTGGGTTTTGGAATAAAGGAATTAAAGATGGAATTGGGTCGGTTAGAATGGGCTGAAAAATGATTGAATTGGAAATTAGAAATCACTCAAAATTGGTCTTTTGAATCTAAGAATTTAGCCAAATCGGGTTTAATTAGTAAATTCGGCCAAAGCTAAATGAGACGAATTTAAACAAGATTAATTAACAAACTTCTTAAATTTAACAAAATAAAAATAAAAATAATTAACTTAATCAAACTAATTAATTCAAAAAATATACCTATAATTCAAACTAAATTAAATTAGTGAAGTGTTTAACGTTAAAAATAAATGAAACTTTTTCAAGATAGTTTTCAAGTATTTGTAAAATATATTAGTTACATACGTAACAATATAAAACATATTTATTATTTAAAATATTATAAAAGTGAATAAAATTCTTAAAAATATCTTGAATACTATTTTGAATTTTTATAAAATTAATTATTTCAAATCATTTGAAATTAAAGAAGCTCGAAAATTAATTCTTATCGGGGAAGGTCAAAATCGGGTGTCAACAACAGGCATATACCAAACATATACAATAGTAGTCATCATTTCAGAATCAATGTACAATTCCACATTCTCACTAATACACATATATGTCAAGGCAATGGTCCTCTCATGGAACCCATACCCAAACTGTTAGTGTACCGGTACGTGGTACCCGATCCAAGTTAGTGTACCGGATGTGACACCTGATCCCATATATGCGTCGGAACGTGGCACCCGATCCAAGTTAGTCTGTTGAAACGTAACACTCTATCCATTCAACAAGCCACAATCACAATCACAATGTACATTCTCATATAATCAAGAGTTGATTCATGGCATACAATTCTTTATTAATACTCATTTACGATTAATGTGATCAATAATGCAACATTCGCATACATATATGCATTAAAACAAAGTAATTACTAACATATATCACACCCGTATGAAATCACAACCATCACCTACCCGAACTAGGGGTGGGCATTTGGTAGTTCGGTTCGGTTCGGTTCGTTTTTTTTTTTTGGTTTTTTCGGTTTTTGGTTATTGATTTTGTTGTAACGAAAACCGAACCAAATTAATTCGATTCGGTTTGGTTTTTTGTAATACGGTTCGGTTCAGTTCGATTTATTAAATTTGGTTTTTAATGTTGTAGTACTGGAGTTCGCCGATGTTAGATCGCGTTAGGTGGACGACGTTTGCTGACAGATAGACAACACTGGCCGACGGACGAACGCTGCAAATTGCTGGAGCCTAAGATTTTGAACGAAAAAAAGTAAAAAAGACAATAAAAATTGGAACGAGAAATAAAAAATTGAAATGGACATTGCGCCTGCAACTTGGAGTTGGAAGAGGAGGTGCGGCGGCTGGGTATTGAAATTTGGAATGAAAAGTAAAAATACAAAGTCAAAAATGAAAACTAAGGGATGTTGACCAATAGTCACTAGAAAGTAGAAAATATATAATATAATATTAATAATTAAATAATATTTAAAATAGTAATGCATAAATTTCGGTAAAACCAAAATACAAAAATTGTGTTACTGAAAACCGAATCGAAAAACCAAAACCGAAAATTGAAAAAAATTGGTCCGATTTGGTGTTTCGATTTTTCGATATTTATGCCCACCCCTAACCCGACCAAAACTTGAATCCTCCTAAGAAACTTGATTCTTCCCTTTTCGGATTCTTTCCGATTGCTCTAGGTCTACAAGCAAACAATTCAATATGGGGATCAATAATTAAGGTCTAATTTGCCCGGATTATGACAAACCCAATAACCTAAGACCCAAATTATGATCCTAAGGTGCAATTATGGGTTTTCCCACCATCCAAAACCGTTCAAACAAGATTTTATGTTCTACTGATCGAAAAATGGAATCGGGAGTGAAAACCTTACCTTTAGCCTCAAGAATGGTGAAAAACCGTCAAGAACATACCTGGGGTCGTCTACTAGCTCTCAAGAATGAAACTTGCAGAAAATAATGATTTTGAGGTTTATTTTTTACTTAATTTGCGACTGGCCCGCTATGGCGGCCCCCATCCCACCACAGCGACCCCACCCTGTCGAAAATAATCTTGCCACAACGGCTTGCACGGAACTAGTGAGTCGATTTAACAGTTTCAAACTCCCATTTCACAACACACCTTCGTCCCGCGACACTCAGAAAATACCCGTTCACACTAAGATCAGTTTCGAGAGTTCTACTCGCTCGAATTCAATTCCGTAAAGTCGTACGAATTTGTTAACGTCTTAGCTATCTACTCATGCAATCAATTCCTTATTAAATCACCCAATCATTACCAGATTTCCCTAGACTCACATGACTCTAATTCGTCCAAATCTGGACTAGGCTAAAAAATTTCCAACCCAAAAAATTTTCCCGTTGACTTTTCTATAACGACGGGAAAAGATCGTTACATTTATTCGACCCTGTGTATAGCTGCAATGTGTTCCTTGCTGCAATGTGTTCCTTGCATTTTTAATGTCAATATCAACTTTAATCATGACATGCAATATTGGGCCCGTGCCAACTGCGGGCCATAAGCCATCTTGTATCATTTAAAGCCCATGAAAGGACATGGTAGGCCTAATTGATAGACTATGCAGAATAGAAAATATGAGGAACTTTCACATATAGTCATTCAAAAATAGACTAATTATGTTTTATAGTTATAATTTGCTAATTACGATTCGTAGCTACATATTATAGGGAGAAGAGTGGCGAGCGAGACTGGGAAAGGGAGGAGAGAGGCGAGCGAGAGAGGTCATAGAGTGGGAGAGAGGTGAATTGTATATGTATATCGGTTAGATAATTGTATATTATACATATGTATTTGTATATTCTGGCGAGAGATATTGGGAGAGAGAGGCGAGCGAGATTGGGAGAGGGAGTAGAGAGGGAGAGAGATTGGGAGAGGGAGGAGAGAGGCGAGCTAGAGAGGACAATAATTTGTATAACTCGCATCTCGTTTGTATAATTCGCGCAGGTATGTTTGTATAATTTACGTGTTTTTGTATAATTGAGTAATATAAAGTCTGGAATTATACAAATATAATAAAACTCGAAATAATGAATTGATACAAACATAAACATATGAACTTTAAGCAATTATACAAAATATATTATACAAATTACATTATATAAATTATATTATATAAAATTTAAAAACTACACGTTTATACACAAATACAAATCAAACAAAGAATTGTTAGTTGTGAATTATACAAATGTGGTGAATTATACATATACAAACGTGACTAATTATACAAACTTGAAGTCGGCCAACGTAATTAATGGTTAATGTTAGTCGCGAGTGGTAATTATAGCAAACTATAGTTATGATGAGTAATTAAGTAGTATAAGTTTGCTTAACAATGTAATTTTCTCTTTAAAAAATATTTAGTCAATAATAAGTACTATAGCTACAGTTTAAGAAAATTATAATTCGTCGCGATATTTTAAGAAAATTATAATTCGCGACTACATTTTTTCCATTTTTTGTTGTTCGTCTGATTTGTATGAATTCAGAATTTGTATAATTCGAGTTTTGATTGTGTAAATCTAGAATTTTGTATATGCTTACCCTAGCTATTCGTATACGATTATGAAAAAATCATAATAAATTACTCTTTTTGTATATTGGCAAGCAAAATATACAAATGAAGTTCTGAAAAATTCCTAAATATATAAATACAGAATTTGTATATGTTTATCATATTTGTATATTCGCAAGAGAAATATACAAATGAACAGATTTATACAAATCACATCCTCCGTGGCAAACAAAACTATAACTATATTCTAGCGCAATTATCGAAACTATAGCAATAGAGCTTTATTATATCTATTATATTTGCTATTTTTGAAATTTTCTCTACATTTTAAACATGATATTTTTCCCCCCAAATTCTTAAGACTTCGATATTCATAAGACATTTTTATTAAGTTTTGAAGCGTCTAAATTACAAAACATGTCTAGTTTAAGAAGATATTTAAATATCTACATATATAATTTATTCAGAATGTGATAAATTATTTTTAATAAATTCAAAGTTCATAAACTCAAAACTATAGAGTTGTCTTTTTATCAGGAGTGTGTATCGGTCGGTTCGGTTTGATTTATTGATTTTCAATTTTTAAATATGCTAAACTGATAACCAAACCAATAAGATATTTGTTATCGGTTTTGGTCTTTCACGGTTCGGACTTCAGTTTAATCAATAAGAAAATGCTTTCAAAATAAATATATGACTTGTCCAACAATTTAACGCGAAATACAAAAAGAGAGAAATCTAATTACTCATTGAGTGCAAAAATTATGCTTAATGTAGTAAGAGTATAGCAAATACTCACAATTCACAACCCTAGTCGTTGCCTAACCCTTACGTAGTCGTTCTTAGTTCTTTAGGTTTTTGACGTTGTGAATCTAAAGACTAAAGTAATGCTAAAACCTAAAGGGTAAATACAGAGAACATAGTTAATTAAGTAATGTTAATTATGTAGGGTCCTTATAGTTATAGTCTAATATAATGATTATATTAATATTTTTTGCTTGATATTTATGTATGATTAAAAATTAAAATAGTATATTATTATATTCTTAATGGGTTATCGATTAACCTAATAACTTAATATTAAAAAATCAATATTGAACCGCTAACCCAATAATATTTTTATAAAACCACTAAATAATCGTTAACCCAACAACCCAATAATAATAAACCACTAAAACTTTTTCAATTTAATTTATCAATCGGTACAATTTTTGCACCCCTACTTTTTACCTCCGCATAGTTTGTAATTTATTGCAACACTTCAGAATACCTTATAGAAGTTAGGAATATATCAAAACATTTACACTTTTCGCTTTAAAATAAAAGATGTTTTTTTATATAAAAAAAAATGTGGTGTTTTATTTAATTAAAAAAAGATTAATAATGCTTTTTTTCTAAAAAAATTATTCTTCGAGTTGCATCTTTTCTTTCCCTATGTCGACATTTGGTCGGTAACGGTTTAATTAGTCATAATTTCCTTCAATGAGGATTGATTTTCAAGGTATTTATTAAAAATAAGTTAGTTAAAATATATTTTATTTTATTTAAATAAGTAATTTTTTAAAAAATATGTGTAAATTTACTATTAAAAATACCACTTATTTTAAAATAGATAAGAGTATTTTGTAAGCTAGCTCCCGATTATGACTCAACAAAATACTTTTTTTCTGGCACAAATAGTTCCCAAGAAATTGAGACTCTTTCCATTCACTTTTTTCTATTAATTAACTTATAATCTTAGTTTGGAGTGAAAATAATTAATATTAAAGGTTAATATAATAACTTTAAAATATTTTTATCTTAATTTGTTAAAAATAACAAGTAAAATAAATATGTTGTTAATATAATTAATTTAATTAAGTAAAAATAAAACGTAGGAGTTGATCACTTCTGTACTTTTGCTAATTTTAAGAAGTTTTTTAAATCAAAATAACTTACACATGTAATGATAGATTTTAACGTGTCTAGGTATTGACAAGTGATATTGCAGAACATTTTAACTAATTACGTAACATTTTTTTCATTTATCAATTTAGGTGCACATGAAAATAAAAATATCTAGAAGCACAACTCGAAATTTGCTACTCTCCCTGGGATAGAAATTATTTCGAAATTGTTATTGTGGGATAGGTTATTTTATACTCCCTCCGTCCCATTTTATATGATGTACTTTGATTTGGCACAAATTTTAAGAAAAATGGAAAGACTTTTAAAACTTGTGGTCCAAAATGAATGATAGAAATTTGTGTGGTTGTAAATCATTTCATTAAGGGTAAAAAAGACATTTTATAGGTAAATTATTACTTAAAATAGAAACGTGTCATTCTTTTTGGGACCGACTAAAAAGGAAAGTAAGTCATATTTTGGGACAGAGGGAGTAATAAGTTTTCTATTATGTATATATATGAGATTATTTATTAAGGGGGAATTTTCGCAAATAGCCACTATAATAAACTTAATTATGCTCCATAGCTATAGTTTGCATATTTAAGGGTTATAGCTACAGTTTAAGCTGTCTCATTTGTATAATTCGCATGTATGTATAATTTACGGATACATTTGTGTAATTCAGTTATTTTTGTATAAACTCGAAATAACGAATTTATACAATTACAAACATCAGAAGTGTAAACAGTTATACACATTATATTATACAAAATTCGAATTATACAAAAGTTACACAAATTATATTATACAAATTACGAATTATACAAACGTGCGAATTATACAAAACTAAAAAACTGAGCCGCGTAATTATAGCTAAAAGTAGGTCGCGAATTGTAATTAAGGCAAACTATAACTATGTTAAGTAATTTAGTAGTATATATTTGTTTATACATGTAATTTATCACTAAGCCCTAAGGTATAAATTGTGGGATAACAATTTTAGGACTCCCTAATAACTTTAGTCAAATACAAAATGAAATAGTCCTGCATTTTATCTCTAAAACTTTTATACTTTATATCTCACACAACAATATAGGTGAGCGTGGCAGACTAGTACCGAAATAAAACAAAATTGCTAAAAGAATACAAGGTTTAATATTCATATGTATAAATTAATTTTGATTTATGTATATAGTATATAAATATTCTAGAGTAGAAGATAAAGTTGTTAGAATTTTCTTTAAATATTCTAGAGATGATATTTGTAGAAAATAATAAAATAATCTAAATCTTGTAGTATCTAGAACCATCCAATATCCGTAGATAGGATGGTCATGTACATTTGTGTTCAACCAAAATCAACAAGAATTATTATTCCATAACAAAGTTCTTTTATACAAAATACACATTCTAGCTTCCTCTTTTTTAGTTGAGTCTTTCAATCTTAATTAACGATATTGGACTAGTAGAAAATTTCCCGAATCATACTTCTCTTTTGTTATTCTCTACAATATAACCTGAGAGCCTAAACATGACTATATCTAATTTTGATATCACGTAAAGTTATGAAAATATTTAACTTGATTCAAAAGATCAAGAGGGTGTTTGAATTGTTTTAAAAGTTTGTCAAACCTACTTTTAAATTAGTTTTTAACTTATGAAAATGTTTGGCAAATATAAAAAATAACTTAAAATAAGTCAACAATGACATAAGATAAGTTAGAAAATGTTTGACAAGATAAAAATTAACTTAAAACAAATTAAAATGACTTAAAATAAATCAAAAACTAGAAGTAAATCTCCCTCTACTTTTTATTTTTTGACTTAAAAATTATTTCAATTTAATTTTTTATTTTTAACTTAAAAACTACTTTTTTATGTTAATTCAAACAGACTCTAACTCATAAAAAACACTTGTCCCAATTCATATAAGCCGCACAATCATTCATTCCTACCCCTGCGGGACTCTAGCAACCTTGCAATTTTTTCTTAAATCTGACGGATAAAAACATGCTGCAGCTTATTGCCAGGCTTTTGGATTTTGCCTAAAAAATGGGAAAAGAGAAAAAAAAAATGTTTCTATTTAAAAATTAAATTAATGGTCAGAGTTCTCTCTCACTGTATTATCATGAAAATTATGTTGTATTTTTTTGCAGTCTCTCATACATGGTCCCTCACTTTTATGTCCTTTTTCTTTTTTAAAAAATAATATAAAATAAATTAATCATATATTGTGTGACTTACCGTTCTTCGAATTGATGGTTAATTGTATAAAAACCACTATTCATGACAGGCTAGAAACAAGAGTTTGCTTGTCTATTATTTTTTTTAAAAATAAAAAAATAAAAATTGAAATTAGACAATATAAATTATATTGGTGGTTTAATTTAGGAGAGCTAAGTTTTGTAAAAAATATATATTATTGTGAAAAAAATGAACATCTAGACACGTAACCTTGTTTTTTTTTTGTTTTTTTTTGGGTTTACTAAAAGAGATTAATAAAGATTACCGTTTATAAAATAATGCTTTTAGGTTTGTCATGGAAAGAAACTCAGAAATTATTGTTTTTTTTCTCTTTAAAACACAATTACAAATAACATTTAGGTTACAAAATTATATTTATCATAATTCATATGCATGAAAATCAATTATTTTTGTTGAGTAGAAAGAGCAAGTGTAAGACTTGAGCCTTGTTCAAAATGTACATTGGTGATTAATTAGAATGTAGTTGCAATTAAGAAACCTGTATACGTATGATATCAACTTTATTAAGTATATAATTGATTCTATCTCTCTCCAAAGAAAGAGAGAGGGTAGGAGATTATGCTTATAAATGATATTCCCTCCGTTCCATTTTATATGTCACATTTTTATAACTTTACCCTACTATCCTTATTTAATATTTTCTTAAGTCAACTTTATTAAAATGACAAGATTAATTAACTATTCTATCAAGGATATAATAGGCAAACTATGGTAATTTATGCATATATTTTATAAAATGACAAGTATTGTAGTCCAACTATTTATAGAAAGGGATGACATACATATAAAATGGAACGGAAGAAGTATTTTTTTTTTTATCGTTTTTCGTTGATCCTGATTCTATCAAATTAATTAGCTTCTTCAATGTGCTTCTTTCTGCATTCTTATTCAAGAGTGTTGATTTCGCTTAAATAAAAGCAACTCTTTGTACATTGTACGAGTATATATAAATATTTTTAAAATAAAAAAAGTTAATATTATTTGTATTCAGTATTTGATTATTAAACATGATATAACTTAAACATCAAATTTAGGATTATTTTATACCTACTAGATCATAAAATGATAATATCGAGACTAGCTGTCCCTGAATAAAATAGTGAAAATGAAAAAAGAAAACATGAAATCCCTTAAATTCTTTTTCTACTAAATAAGGTGGGGGATATTGTTATAAATAAACATTTTTTTCTTAAAAATTGTACAATACACATGTTATTATCATTATAACAAATCAAATAATTAATAAACACAATTACTAATTCCAACATGTTTTATCCCAACATAACAAATTCTCAAATCGAAAGCCCCTCAAAATACTCAAAGTTTTCAGTGGCGACATGGAAATTTTCTTTGTAGCAAGTCAAATAATACCTCTGATAAAAACAAGAGAAAACTGTCATTGAAATGGACTTGAATTATTATCACATATATATTGCGGTACAAACAAATTAAATATCGTCACTACAATCTTTTAAATGGCTAGTATTAATTACGTAGAAAAAAACATATATTATGGTTCCGATCATGATATGAAATTACATATTCAAACGCAAGTTTAGTATCGCCCTAGCACAACGTCTATCCCGCGTACTATCTATAAATATATGTAAACATTGAGAAGTAAATGAAGGAAAAAACTCATTTCCAATAAGTAGTTTTTGTATATCTTGTTTCTCCATTATTATTAATGTCTCCCAAAACACCTTCTTCTCTTCCTCTTTATGAAATTAAGTATAGAAAAAACTATATATCAAGAGTAATAGAACTCTTCATTCTTTTCCTTTTGTTCTCACTTTTGGCCTATAGATTCCTCATTCTAAAATTTCATGGTTTACAATGGCTCTTGGCTCTTATATGTGAATCATGGTTCACTTTCATTTGGATTCTCACCGTTAGCACAAAATGGAATCAAGTTGAACCAAAAACATATCCTCTACGCCTTTTGGAACGGTACCACAATCAAACTTCCTCTTGATATATAGTCAGTCGTTGCGGAGATAGAATTTTGAGTTAATGAATTTTGAATGCTAAACAAAAAACTAGCTATTAAATTCCTTTTTATGTATTAAGTGAATTGTTAAAAGCAAATCATGAGTCGAAGTTACTGAATTCTACTAAACTCGTATATATACCGGCAGAATTGTAACGTCACTCTTGAATTTAACTTATATGTAAATATCCTTGTTAATATAGGTCGCTTCTCTTATTTCAAATTACTAATTTCACTTTTTATTATTGTTTAATCTAATATAAGATCTTATTATTTTGTATACTCTTATATAGGACTTCGAAGTTTCCAGCCGTGGACATATTTGTTACAACAGCAGATCCCGTCCTAGAACCGCCTCTCATAACGATAAACACCGTGTTATCGTTGTTAGCGGTGGATTATCCGGCTAATAAGCTAGCTTGTTATGTCTCAGACGATGGTGCATCAATTGTTACGTATTATTCACTTGTTGAAGCATCAAAATTTGCTAAGCTTTGGGTTCCTTTTTGTAAAAAATATAATATTACCCTTAGAGCCCCTTTTCGATATTTTAATGGTAACTCATCACCACCACAAGATAGTTCACAAGAGTTTCAACAAGATTGGACAAGAATGAAGGTATGTAAATTATTTTTATATTATATAGTTTCTACATAAAATGAATAAAAAAAGTTAAATATAATTTATCACTTAATTTGCTATTTAATGCTTTCATTGTTTTATTTACTCATAAAAACTCTTCCGGTCTAAGAAAAATATGGGCTGATATGAAGTCAAACTGACTCATGACTAATTTTATTAAAATATTTTTTTTTATTTTTTATTTGATAGGTCATACATAGCAATAATAAATAAAAAATAATATTTATTTTAGGTACTAAAAAATTATGTAAGGTCAAATAAGCTAAGTAAAACTTAGTAAGGATTGAGAAGGTTGAGTTAGGACTTGTATTTTAATTAGTATATTTATGTGTGTTCAATTCATTTTAGCCTAAGTAATTTTTGATATGCTTAAATTCAGTCTAACCCGCTACTTAAAAATGTAAATGTAAATCAAGAATAGGATTTGTACACAATAAAAATAGGGAACTTTAATCTTTATTTATTTTTATATAAATTTTAATTGGTACAATCATTATATAATATTTTTAGTAGATACATGCAAGGAGTACTATATAAAGTAAACTACTTTTTGTCTGGAAATTGCAGGATAAATATAAACAGTTGTGTAAAAAGATAGAAGACGCAAGTACTCAAGAACCAGAGACATGTGATTTTGCTGGAGATTTTGCTGTTTTCTCAAATATACAACCCAAAAATCATCCAACGATTATAAAGGTTTTTCAGTTATACTCCGTTCGTCCTAATTTATACTCTATGATATATTTTAGTTTAACATGAAATATAAGAATATTTTTTTTAAAAAAATTTATGATATAAAATAAGTCGTATATATTTGTGTAGTTATAAATCATTTTATTTATTTGATAAAATGATATTTTAAAACTAACTTATTACTAAGAGGAAGATGTATGTTTTGTTTTTCTTTGGAAAAGTTTTCATTTACTCTTTCTAAATTCAAATATTACAAGTTTTTTTTTTTTTTTTAGAGATTCCATTGTAAAGTTGCCACCTACCATTTTTGTTTTTAGTATTTTAACACTTAGACATGTATATATAATTAAAATATACTAGTTTTATATTTTTCTTAGTACTAAAATTAAAGACAGAGACCAAAAAAGAAGAAGATTGGTCTAGTTTTAATGGAATACGTCAGTATCGATGTGCTTGATTTTATTCCTATTTCATCATATAAATTCAAGAGTTTGATAATATATTGTCATTGATATTCCGATCGAATCTTACAAAATTGTTTATATATAATGTAAGGTCTCAATTTAATATGTTGACATCTTACAAAATTGTTTATATATAATGTAAGGTCTCAATTTAATATGTTGACGTGTGTGTGTGTATATATTTATATTTATATAAAAACCCTTTACTGTGTCATTTTGAATCAGCTTCAATTACAACAATTCATTTTCTGTTTTATACTGACATTTTCCTTTGGTTTATCCATACGAAAATAATTCCTTTTATTTTTCAAATCTACCAATCTCAAATTAAAACTAGACAATGTCCAATAGCTTTTCGATTATAACGGCTGCCGTTTGGACATGAATATGAGTCAGATATTTTCTCCATTTCAATTTGTTTGTTGGTTTAACTTGATACGGAGCTTAAAAATATGAAAAAGATTTTTGAATATTAATATAATCTTAAGCTAAAAATATTTATATAGAATGTAATAAAATGTATTTTAGTGTTACAGTCTTAAACATGTCACGTGGAAAATTAAAATTAAAATTTGTTAAAAAGGAAAACATACATTCTTTTAAATTTTTTAAATTAAATGAGAAAGTAAGAAAAACAAATTTGAAACATAATGAATATTTGTTTTACAATTTTCTCCGTTATATCAAATTTAGCTTGGGAGAATTTGCAGTTGAAAACTAATTTGAAAAGTATTTCAAGTTTCAATCATTTTTCAAGTAAAATTCATATTCAACCACTATTATTAAATATATTTAAATCTTCGATAATGTTTTTAATACTCTTTAGAACTTTCACGATAACACCAGCTAGATTATCCTTCAAATAAAATAAATAATTTATTATAACAAGTTAAATTACAAAATATTTTACAATATTTATAAATGCATTACATATAATTTGATGTGAAAGGTTATATTGGAGAACAAGGAGGGTGTTGCTGATGGATTGCCTCATCTTGTGTACATCTCTAGAGAGAAGCGACCAAAATATCCACATCAATTCAAAGCCGGCGCCATGAATGTTCTGGTTAGATCTGTTGAATTTCGAAATTTTATGATCAAATGTATTTCTGAAGTTCAATTTTGAAAAAAAATTCATGATCAAACGTCTCTCAAGTCCCATTCTTTCATAAAGATAATAGGGAAAAATGACAAATATACTCCAAACTATCGTAAATAGTATGCAGATACCTCTGTCATATTTTTGGGACATTGGTGTCTCTGCCGTCCAAAAAATAGAGCATATATGCCCTTCACTTTAACGGAAGACTACATAGGAACACGTGGCGCAATCTTATCCGATCCGATCCGTCGATCTGATATTTAATAAATGTCGGATCTGTGGATAAGATTATGACACGTGTATGTCCATAAGTATATATAGGGTATATATACTCTAGTTTTTAGACAGCAGGGGTACCCATCCCAAAAATATGACGGAGGATATCTGCATATCATTTACGATAGTTTGGGAATATTTGTCATTTTTCCCAAGATAATATTTTGACCAACCAAATAATATATAAAATCTGAAAAAAATATTACCAAATAAATGATTTTTTTTTTGCTCTTTATTAATTTGTACATATTTTATTGTGTATTATAAACAGACTAGAGTATCTGGAGTGATGACAAATGCACCATTCATGCTAAATGTGGATTGTGACATGTATGCAAATAACCCACAAGTTGTTCTACATGCCATGTGTTATTTTCTTGGTGCTAAGGATGAGATAGACTGTGGCTTTGTTCAATTTCCACAATTCTTTTACGATGGATTAAAAGAAGATCCTTATGGAAATCAATTAAAAGTCTTACATGAGGTAAATTCAAATAATAAATTAAAAAAATAACTATTTATTTATTAACTAGATTCTAAGACCAAACTTTCATTGATCATTATAGATTTTGTAAGTCATAATACATAAATATGCCTTTTAATTTGATTTTAACTGATCACATCTATGTCTTCTAATTTTAATTGTGCATAAGTAGACACTTAAACTTGTATAAAATTGAACAAATAGACACATTCGTCCCATATGACGCTCTACATAGCAATTTTGCATCCTACGTGGCGTCCTATAGGTATGATGTTACGTAGGACACGTGTGTCTACTTGTTCAATTTTATACAAGTTTAAGTATCCACTTGTACACATCAAAGTTGGAGGATATAGATGTCAGCTGAAGCTAAGTTAAAGGACATACTTATGAATTATGCATTTTTATTATTTAATTATTTAATATTTTATATTTATCTTTTGCTTATTATAGTATTTTGGAAGAGGAGTTAGTGGTATTCAAGGGCCATTTTATCAAGGATCGGGATGCTTCCATAGACGAAAAGTTATATATGGCTTGTCACCACATGAAAAAATAACTGCAGGTATGCAAACTAACCTTCTTTTTGAAATAATTTAAATTATTAACTATGGTGACTAAGATTTTGTTATTTAGTTTTTAAATATATGAATTTTCAAAGGGTGTATTTTAAAAAAATGGAAAACTTGCGCTTTATGTCTAGTAAGAAAATAATATTTATGCCATATATAATTATATATGTATAATACTTCCCCTCAGATATAATATTATATACTAAACTATGTGATATAATATTTATTTTGGATGATATATTTTTGAAAATTTAAGTAGGCTGCTTAATTAATAAGACATGTTTCATGATGATAATTAGGAGAATTGAAGGATGAGTATATACAGAAAACTTATGGAAAGTCAGAGAAGTTATCAACATCAATTGCTAAGACTCTCTTAGAAGGATCAAATATTATTGAGCAATTCAATTCTGATTCTCCCTCAAGTTCCATTGAGATAGCACATCAAGTTGGAAGCTGTGGGTTTGAATTTGGCACTGCCTGGGGTCAAAAGGTAATTATTGATTCATTTTTATAAGTAATAGTTTAACTATTCATTTAACTAAATTAAAAGAATTAAGTATTTTGCAGTTCCAAAAAATGGTCTCTTTAGTATGGTATGATACAATTCTTACTTAATGAAATTTGAAGTTGAGTTAAGTTTAAATTCATTTCTTATCAGGTAATTTATAACAATGACCTTAAAGGTGAGTTGTCTTAAACTTTTGACCCTGCTTATCACAGGGGCAAAATTTCAATTTTAAAAAACTTGACTTTTGATATGAAGGTTTTGCTCTCAGGACGAGTGGAGGTTAAAAGTTTGGACATATTATTTTTAAACATTTTATGAAAAGATTGATAAAATACGTTTGACTTTAAATTTTAAAAGCTAAATTGTTAAGTTTTTTTTTTGTGGAAGTCCCAAAAACTGGTCTAAGCTAGTTTTTGAAAATTTAAAAATATTTGAAAATCAGATTTTTAGAATATAATTAAATTTCATGATCAAAAAGATATTCTAAATAGAAATTTTATTTTTTCTCGTAAAATCTATAGTCAAACGCTAATTCATCCTACAATTTATTAGTTGGGCTGGCTATATGGTAGTGTAACAGAAGATGTCCTTACTGGACTCTTTATCCAATCAAGAGGCTGGAAATCTGCCTACTGTTTACCCGACCCGCCTGCCTTTCTTGGATGTGCACCTGCAGCTGGGCCTGCCTCAATGATCCAACAAAAACGATGGGCTACTGGGCTTTTTGAAGTTCTCCTTAACACTAAAAGCCCAATTATTGGAACCCTTTTTGGGAAGCTTCAATTGAGACAATGCATGGCTTATTTGCAGATCCAATTATGGGCCTTGAGATCCATTTTTGAAGTTTGTTATGCTATTCTGCCTGCATATTGCCTCATCACCAATTCCCACTTTTTACCCAAGGTAAGAATATTACATATATTAGAAATGTATATATTGTTTATATTAACGTAAATATTATACATATTTAACATTATAATGTACAACTAATAAATAATTACTGTATAAACAAAGTGTACATGATTATACACATGTTATATATTGAGTATATACCGATAATGACTACAAAATTTTGTTACATATATATATGCAGGCAAATGAACTAAGTATAGTTATACCAGCATCAATCTTTATTATCTACAATCTATATGGTTTATCAGAGTATATTAGAGCAAATGAACCAATGATGGCATGGATGAACAATCAAAGAGTATGGAGGATTAATGCTATGAGTGCATGGCTATTTGGTATTCTAAGTGCTACAATTAAATTACTTGGATTTTCTGAGACTGCATTTGAAATTACAAAAAAGGACCAAAATGACACAAATTCTGATATTGGAAGGTTCACATTTGATGATTCTCCAATTTTTGTGCCTGGAACTGCAATTCTCTTATTGAATCTTAGTGCCTTGTTTATTGGAGTGTTGGATTTTAAGAAGGGAAATAATATTGAATGGGGATTAGGAGAAGTTATATGCATTATGTGGATTGTTTTTGTATTTTGGGCTTTTTTGAAGGGCTTATTTGCTAAAGGGAAGTATGGGATTCCAACATCAAGTATTCTCAAGGCAGGGGCATTGGCATTGTTGTTAGTCCATCTTTTCAAATTTAAACAATAAATTGTAAGAGTATAATTTTAGATGTTACTTTTGAATGTTTGGGAGAATATCTTGTAATTTAATTTAAGTGTAAGTGTAATTATTATATAATATAACTCTTTGTTTAGTCAAATATTTATTTGGCAATCATGAAATTGATGTAATTGAGGATAGCAATTAGAATTTCTAATTTTCCGAAAATTAATCATTTGTAACATAGTCATTTGATAAAATTACAATATTATATTATTTTACTCTATTACATACTGTTGTTTATCTGTATTACTAAGTACTCGAATAATAGCTTTGCAAAACTTTGTAAGATACAACGAAGTTTAAAGAATGTACGCTTTCAGAATAAAAAAGTTAAAACCAATAAAGAAAGTATAATTTGCAACAAAATAAAACAATATTGAGAAGAAGAAAATATAGCCCACTGAATGCACAATGTGTCGTTAAGGGAATTATTCCCCTCAACTTCTCGAGGTTAATTGAATATATTCTATCAGGATAGAAAGATCTTATCATCGATATATTGGTACCTAAAACCACAGGTGTCAGCGAATCACTCAAAGGCAGTAAAGTATACTAGAATTCGTCTATGCAGAATAAGCAGAAGTTTAGAAAATTCATTGCTGAAAAATGAGAGGAAACTCTTCTATTTATAGAGAATAAAGAATGATATGAACATGTGCTTATTGTGCCTTATCGGAAAGATCACAACCTTTTTAAAAAGTCACAATTTTTCGAAAAAGCCACAACCTTAATGAAAAGTTACAACTCTTCAAAAAAGTTACAACCTTTCGAAAGATTTGCAACTCTTTAAAAAATCACAACCCATTATTTTCCATTCACACTTTTTTAAAACCCAATACATACAAAACTTAAATTTCTGCATAAAATAATATCCATTTTGGTCAAAAATAAAAGGAGTGTCATTTAATTTAGAAGGGGTTGAATAGTAAATACTACTGTAAAACATAACTTTTCCCCCCTAATTGTAAGAATCTATATAAGCCAAAAAATTAAATATAAGTATTAATTTATTTTGTCCATCTCCTACTTAGTCTTCTTTCAAAGAATTGAGCAAATAACTCTTTTTTCTTTCACCTTTAAAAGAGAGTCAAAACATTTCTCTTTATTGTCTTCTTTCTCATTTGAAAAAAATAAATCAAAAGGAAATTTTTTTCCCTTACGAATTTTTATGAAGAATCTACCCGAGTCACCATTTTCAGAATCTACATTGATATCATCGTTATGCAACATTTCTTCTTCTCCTACGGATATCCAACAAAATTCTCATGACTTAGATGGTCTCACTCCAAATCAGTTGGTGTTGTTACTCCATGATAGTAATCTTCGTGGAGAAGTCATGTATCAACTCATCAAGGTATATGAAATGTTTCAAATACTTTTTTTATATACATTTTTATTTATTCATTTGTATACATTTGATGTCCGTGTTAGTTTTTCTATATATGTGCTTGTTATGCATTTTTGAGATATGAAGGCAAAGGAATTTATAGATCTGTGATTGTTTTTATATGCTATTTTAAAAAGACTATTAAATTTCACGTTGGATGAATTTTTGCTATTCGTTTGTAGAAATCACTCATATGATTATTTTTCTCGTGTTATATATTATTAGATATATCATATGTATCAAAATGGGCATATACAAGCCCTAATTAAGTGGTTTGCAAGCTAGCCTAAGGGTAAGCATTTCAATTTTTCTAAAAAGAGAAATTTATTTAATTTTGTCAATAATCAAAATTAGCAATGTCATTTCTATAACTATACAGATTATTAATGCAATTCTTGAGTAACATGAATACAATCATCTAAATTTTTCAATTAAAAAAATACTGTTATTGTTGTAGGATGATGAGTACAAGTACTTTTGGGAATTTTAAGATATACAAGTAAAATTATAAATTTAATTATCAATATGAGGGAAATTCCCATTTGATTACTAAAAATAACTTTATTTATCAATGGAATAGGACTTTAATTTTCTCAATTTTAGGCTTCAATAACTTTATTAAAAAACTTCATTGACAATCATTAAAAAGTTTTGAAGCTTTGAAATCAAAGTGATTTCTCGCGAAATTGTTATTTATTCGGATTGAGTTGTTCCCGAAAACTATTGATGATATCCTTTGGAGTTTGTATCAAAATTTTAATTAGAGAGTTGGTTTTCATTGAAATGTCATATTGAAACTTGAAGAGAAAGATATAAATAAATTGTATACAATGAAATACACATGACATACATAATAAATTCAACAACAAATAAAATACATACAACAACATAATTGTATATAAGTTACGTTGTATGTTTTAATCGAATTTGTACACAACAATTTTTGTACGCAAGTTGTTTGACCAAATTCTATACAATAAAAATTATATGTAAATAGTATGTTTTGACCGAATTTGTATGAATTTTGTTAAAAAGATGTTTAATACTCTTTGAAACCCCTAAAATCTCGCTAAACCGGATAAAAACTATCCATCCAATTTCTATACCTATAGAAGAGCGCGGGGGGGGGGCCGGGCGGGGGGGGG
>JAJOOS010005981.1:0-20457 GCA_029582725.1 Solanum chiquidenum | reverse complement strand
TATATATATATATATATTAAAGCTGTATGTTAAAATAAGTTTTTTTTAAAGTGCATTAGTAACATTTAATAGTCAGTTTAATACTTCATGTACATTTAAGCTATATTCTGTAACACCCCAAATTGTTTTTAGCTAAGACTCAAACCGTGATTCATTGTGAGTAGGATTTTACCAAGGAATTTAAAATTTTCTTAAGTGTTAAGGTCACTAGATGTAGCGCCTTGTGTTCCAAAAAGATCTAAAGAAAATTCATTCAAGTCATTCCTAAGTTCTTCTAAGTATTTGGTCAACTTCAAACGACCATAACTTTTAATATAGGATGAGTGAGGAGACCCACAAGATATCAAATGAAAGATCTCTGAGTCCACTTTTCAACGCCACCAAGTTAGCTAATTTTAGAGCTCGTATGAGGGAGATATTCTCTTTTGAAGTCAGGCTTTCCATTTAAGGAATGTTACCCAAAAATAGGAGGGGTATTTTAGTATTTTCCTTACCCCCACTCATTCTAAACACGAATTACACCCAATTAAGGGTCTAAACTGATTAGAATCAGTTTCACTCATCCCCAAAAGCATTTAAGGTTTTACAGAGAAGATTCAAGAGGAGAAAAAGTTTAAAGTTTCAAGCGTTCGTTCAAGAAATTCAAGATTTCGCCAAGAACCTAGTTCTTTGAGGTATGTAAGCTTCCATAGTGTTGAGTTTGTTCACCAACACGCCAATCATGAGTTTATTTTGCGAATATATCCATAAATATTGAGCAATTTAATTTCTTGATAAATGTTCTTGAAGTTTCCTTATCGATTAAATTTTGATGTAAGATTCTACTTGGGTCAACTTCAAACGACCATATCTCTTAGAATATAAAGATTTACGTGGCCCATAACCTATCAAATTAAAGGTATTTGAATCTACTTTCCAATTCCACCAATTTTCCATCAATTCAATTTCTGAGTAAAACGTTATAACCATTTTAGTAACCTGATACAATGTTGTTACGAATTCGCCGATGGGAAAATATTAAAAAGGGTCATTTTTGTCTTTTTTACCTCTAAGAAAATCCTAAATGATTTTTTTGACTAATAAAAGGCTCAAAACAATCAGATTTTCATCTTTTAATCCATCATTCTCTTATCTCTCAAACCCTAGGGCAAAACCCTAAAGAAAAATCAAAGTAGAAGACTCCATTCAAGATTCTTTCAATCTTTTTTCAAGATTCTTCTTCAAGGTAAGTCTTTCTCCAAGAATTTCATTCTTTTCTACTCAAATTCCTCTGTACAATTATGAATCACTAATAAAAATCGTAATTCTTGGCCTTAAAGATTTAAAGAAAGTAATTCAAGAATCTCAAGAAAGGTTTTCTTGATCGTCTACCTTCAAGCTAGAATTTCTTGTTCTTCCAGGTATGTAAGGCTATCATAATGTTGGACTAGTTCGTCCTCACGCCCTATATCTACTTTCAGATCAGTAAAAGAGTAGTCTAAGATTCTTTCCCTAGATTTGAGTATTCTAGAGATAATTTAATTTGAGTTCTTGAGTTCATGGTTATTTTAAAAATTATATTCCTAATTATTGAGTTTCTATATTTTTATTGAGATCCTAGAGTTGATTTGTTCATGTCTATAATTCAGCATGAACCCTATTTTGAGTTATGAATCTTGAGGAGTTTTTTCAGAGTTAACACTTGAGTTTTAAACTGAGTATTGAGGAAGTAAGTGTGAGAATGAGAAGAGTCGTATACATGAGTTTCATATTGTTATTTAGACCCTTGAGTCAAGTTGTTCATGCCCATAAATTATGTATGAACTCCATCAGTTGAGTATCTTTGAGAGGAGTAGTATCTTCAAGTTCTAAGTCTTGAGTATTGAGTTCCTAATCATTTTGTGATTATATTCCTAATCATGGGGCTACTACATGTTACCCATAAAGGTCCTTGAGTTGAGTAGTTCATGCCCATAATTCCTCACGAACCTTATGAGTCGAGCAGTCATTAGATGAGAGGTATCATTGAGTCCTTGAGCTGATTAGTTTATGTCCATAATTCCTCATGAACCCTATGAGTCGAGAAGCCTTGAGATGAGAAGTATCATTGAGCCCTTGAGTTGAGTAGTTCATGACCATAATTCAGCATGAACCCTTCGAGTCGAGTATTCTTGAGATGAGTAGTATCATTTACTCCTTGAGTTTTGAGTTGTTGAGTTCCAAGTATTGAGTTTTATGCATGGTTATTGAAAACCTTGAATTGAGTCGTTCACGTCCATAATTCAGCATGAACCCTATTTTAAGAAGTCTTTTTATCAATTGTTTTAAAACCTGTTTTAAGACTTGAGCATATATACATGAGTTTGAGGAAGAGTAGAGCTGAGTTCATTTTCTTTAAAATGATATATGGGAACTAAGTATTCCCAAGATTAAATGTTTTCACATTTAAGATGAGAGGAGACACCGATTTTCAAAAGAGTTTTCATGAGTAGTTTTAGTACCATCTCTTTTAAGAGAAAGATTTTTGAGTAATAATCTCAAACCACAGAAAGAGTTATGTTATTAAACATATGAGCTAGTTATATTTTGGGAGTAGTATTGAGCACCGATATGGGGACGCGTTTAGCTAACTCAAGTTTCCATAAACCATGTAGCCAACGTGGGTAGAAAGGGTCATAATTTTTAGACGATTCCTTAATGCTTTTTACCATAGACTAGTGGATCCACTTAGGACCCATTTGGTAGGCGGTATTAGATAAAATAATCCATCGATTAAAATTTAGTCCATCTAATACATTGTTTGGTTACTTTATTTAATATAATCCATGGATTGCTTATCCACCATGTGTAGTCTTATCTTATCCCTAGAAAATGGAGGGATAACTAATCCAAGGTTTAACAAACCTTGGATAAGACCCCTAAATGACTAAACTATCCCCTTATTCCTTTTCCTAAATTTCTTTTGTAATTTAATTTCCTTTATATTTATATTGAAAGGGTTATAAATGTTCTTTTTTAATTCTCCAAATCCGTTTAGTTTAATTTAATGATTTAACTAATATTTTTTTCTCCATTTTTCTTGATTTTTTTATTCAATATAGTTTATCGATTAACCACTTGAACTATTTGTTTTTAAAAAAAACAAGGTTTAGGTAACAATTTAAGTAGTCTTAAATCTATGTTAAGTTTAAGATATACTTGACCAACAAGAAATTAGAAATACATCGTGCCATTAATGATCTCTTTAGTGGTACATCACACCTTAAAATTAATAACAATTTTATGTATGTATATATATATATATATATATTTGTGTGTGTGTGCGTGTGTGTGACTTAACAAGTTAAATGGAATAGAAAATCCTACAAGAAAATAATAATATTGTCCGGCGATTATCTACCTTGACCCAATTACACATGAAATTAACAATCTCATAATAACACAAGGGTATAATAGGAAAAGAAAAATTTGTAGAGTTTTAAATCAAACACAAGATTAAGTGGAAAGTAATGAACCAAACACTTGACAAAAATTAATCCCTGAATTACTAATCTATGTGTTACTAATCCCTGCATTACTTATCCCTGCATTAACAATGTTTGTACCAAACAACCCCTTAGTAGTAGGTTATGTACCCCGACAATGTATAGGACAGTTTTGACAGCGTGGGCGAGACGATGTATCATCACATAGCTCATAGTGATGGTTGTCGGTTAGAGCATCTCTCACAGAGTTATATTGTATTTTTATATACAAATTGAGTTATTATTGTATTCTTCAATACAATTGAGTTATTATCTACTGTTTAAAAGGTTTCCATTTATTGCATCTTTTATTGTTGCTTTATCCTTGAGTATCTTGAGTTGAGTACCTTTGAGTTGAGTATGTTATTCTTGAGTTGAGTTTAGTTGAGTGAGTTGAGAAGAGGTAAGTATGTTTCCTTTTTATCAAGTTCAAGCTTATGTTATACTTTAGAATTCCCCTTACATGCTCGTACATTCCATGTACTGGGTCATTTTTCCTGCATCATTTCATGATGAAGATACAGGTATTCAAGATCATCAACAGGCGTTTCGTTGAGGTCAAGTGATATTTGAGTAAGCTATGGTGAGCCTCCTTGCTTCCGGAGGATTTCATTTACTATTCAGTTTTGTCAGAATGTCGTGAGACTTGTCCCGACTTCCATCTATATGTAACACTTTGGAAATTAGTAGGCTAAACTAGAGCTTAACGTGAGGGATAGAGTCTTGGATGTAACTCCCCGTACTTAAAAATAAAGGGTTTTGTGTTAGAATGTCAAGGTACGATCCTCTAAGGACCAACCATGGGTCCTTGAGGAGGACCCTGGAAACTGCCCAAAGGCAGTGGACCACTGCAGGACCCATGCCTCGTGGGTCAGTCCACGCCCATAGGTGAGGGGCCGTAGGTCAAGGTCCTGAAATCAGGCTCTCTGAACCCAACCCACGCTTCACCAGCACAGGCCGTGGGTCCAACCATGATCCGTTAATGAGGCTCATGGGTGGTGACCTGGGGACTATATTGAGGAGTTAGTTTAGGGGCACTTTGGGGTTTTTTTGGTTTTAATTAATACTAAGTGGTGTCGTTTTAGCCTAATTTAGACCACCTATTTAAGTATTTTAGACCACTAAATTAAATCATTCACCTCATTTTTTCTAAAACCCAAAACTATTCCCTAACTTCATCATCTCCAAATATTTTCTCTCTAGAGCTTCAAGTAAGAAGAAGAAGGAAGTTGGAGACACTTCACTCTCAAAGTGTTCTTAAAGCATATTCAAAGACTTCATAAACATGCATAATATCATAATTTACGATTTCAAGGATCAAAGCTCATATGAAATCAACCCATCTAGAATTCACTACATTATATATGTATATTAACATAATTCAAATAACCCAATTACTACAAGCATAATCTCATAATATCCTTCTTTCATACACAACCCACATCACAAGATCATAATTTGGGAATATGGGTATTTCATGGGTTCTTGGGGATTTCAACATAAAAAACATAATAAATCATCAATTCAATCATAATATAAAGTAATTCAAGCATTAGAATCATTTTTTAAAGGAACCCATGACTTTGGAATCAAACACTAGCTTTTAGGGATTTCTATCTTTGAAATTGGGATTTTGAAGGGGCTCCTTGGATAAATTCTATTCATAGATGAAGAGCTACCATACCTTAGTAATGAAACCCAATGAATTTGAGTAGAAAACCTTGATCTAGTTGTTGTGTTGTTGAAAGGTTATTCTCATATACACACTTATGCATTAATATTATATGATGTGAAAAGTTTTCTCACAATATGAAGATTCTAAGGTTGAAAGGCTTTCTCACCTATTGAATCTATATGTAGACATGGACAGTGAACGGTTATTCTCACGCATGATCTAATGAGATATCTTATGAATTAAGCATGGATTGGGTGTCAAGGCATTCTTTTATGAATATGAACAAAGTCAAGACTTAATATGTATTCTGTGGGAATTAATGCTTAGCACCGAGTGGATATTGAATATGAGATGAAAGCTTTTACACTAGTTGAGTCCGGCTTCCCAATGGGATCGTCTACACTAGTAGAGTTCGGGTTCCCAAAGTATGTCTCATGAGATGGAGACCTTCTACATTAGTTTAGTCCGGGTTTCTAGTAGAAATCTCCTTATCCCATAAACTATGTGCCCCTATAGGTTATTTAGCTAGTGGATCCATCTAAGCTAAGTTCTACCTTGTGAAGTCTAAACAAGGCCTTGATCATTTATTAGTTGAGTTGAAAAAGGCGGTACTTAAGAAGTCCATTGAGGCTTTCTCCCAAGGGGGAGATGGGGTGCTTAGGTATCAAGGTCGGTTATGTGTTTTGAATGTTGATGGTTTGAGAGAACAAAAATTAGAAGAGGCTCATAGTTCTCGGTATTCTATTCACCCAGGAGCCACCAAGATGTACCGTGATCTACGGAAAGTCTATTGGTGGAATGGGATGAAGAAAGATATTGCGGGATTTGTAGCCAAATGTACTAATTGTCAACAAGTTAAGGTTGAGCATCAAATGCCGGGAGGCTTGTCCCAATATATAAGTATTCCCACTTGAAAGTGGGAAGATGTAAACATGGACTTTATTGTCGGTTTGCCTCGCACCCGGAGACAACATGATTCTCTTTGGGTCATCATAGATCGAATGACAAAATCAACCCACTTTATTCCCGTCAAGGTTTCTTTTTCGGCGGAAGACTATGCTAAGTTGTATATAAGGGAAATGGAGAATTGCATGGAATTCCTCTATCTATTATTTTCGATCGGGGTACTCAATTTACTTCTCACTTTTGGAAGTCATTCCAAAGAGGTCTTGGCACTAAGGTTAAGCTTAGCATGGCTTTTCATCCCCAAACCGATGGGCAAGCAGAGCGTATCATCCAAACATTGGAAGATTTGTTAAGGGCATGTGTAATAGACTTCAAGGGTAATTGGGATGACCACTTGTCCTTAATAGAGTTTGCCTACATTAATAGCTATCACTCAAGTATCGGTATGGCTCCATTTGAAGCCTTGTATGGTAGGAGATGTAGGTCTCTGGTTGGTTGGTTTGAGGTGGGTGAAATTTCTCTAATAGGTCCTGAGCTGGTTTATGAAGCCATTGAGAAAGTTTGGCTTATTAGATAGAGGTTGAGAACGGCTCAAAGTAGACAAAAGTCTTATACCGATGTGAGAAGAAGGGATCTAGAATTTGAGGTTAATGATTGGTCTATTTGAAAATCTCACCCATGAAAGGTGTGATGAGATTTGGCAAGAAAGGGAAACTTAGTCCCCGGTATGTAGGCCCATATCAAATTTTGAAACGTATTGGGAAGGTTGCCTATGAGTTGGATTTTACAAATGAGTTGGCTCCGGTTCATCTGGTATTTAATGTTTCTATGCTTAATAAGTGTATTGGAGATCCGGCATCCATTATTCCCCTAGAAGGGTTGGGAGTTGACGAAAGTCTTTCATATAAAGAGGTTCTGGTAGAGACCTTAGACCGGCAAGTCAAGAGATTGAGAAACAAGGAAATAGCTTCCGTGAAGGTTTTATGGAGAAATCACTTAGTTGAGGGTGCTACTTGGGAGGCCGAGGCCGATATGAAGTCCTAATACCCTCATCACTTTCCTTCTACTCCTATTCAAGCTTGAGGTAAGTAGTTCCTCTTGAGTTTTCTTGTTTTGGGAGTCATGTGTGTTATATGTGTTTTATCATGCTTTCCTTATGTTGTGCATGTTCTTAAGAAATTCATGTTTAGTAAGAAAATGAGTTTTTATGACTGATGTTCCTCATGTTGTTGTGCATTGAGTATGAGTTTCCTATTGACTTCATGAGATAAATTATTGAACATGCTTTAGTATGCTTTTAAGAGTAAATTGCACCTTGGCTCCATGACATTGTGTTGAACATGCTTTTAGTTTGGAGAAGGTAGTTCCTCCTATGAACAGGAGAAATGTTGAGTTTACATGCATAATGGGTTGTTAGATGTAGTTCCTACTTCCTTGTGATGTATTGTTTATGTTTGAGTTGGAGTTGATGTTTCCTCCTTTGAGTTGTGCATTATTTTGATGTTTCATGCATGATGGGCTGCTAGTCTTGAGTCTTTACTTCTGTAAGGTGTCTAGATCATCATTCGAGGACGAATGTTTCCAAGGGGAAGATATTGTAACACTCCGGAAAGTAGTAGGCTAAACTAGAGCTTAACATGAGGGTTAGAGTCTTGGATGTAACTCCCCATACTTAAAAATAAAGGGTTTCATGTTAGAACGTCAAGGTACGACCCCCCAAGGACCAACCATAGGTCCTTGAGAATGACCCTGGAAACTGCCCAAAGGCCAGACCACGACAGGTACCATGCCTCGTGGGTCAGTCCACGCCCGTGGGTGAGGGGTCGTAGGTCAAGGTCCTGAAATCAGGCTCTCTAAACCCAACCCACGCTTCCCCAGCACGGGTCGTGGGTCCAACCACGGTCCGTCAATGAGGCTTGTGGGTGGTGACCTGGGACTATTTTGAGGAGTTAGTTAAGGGGGACTTTGGAGTTTTCCGGTTTTAATTAATATTAAGTGGTTTCGTTTTAGCCTAATTTATACCACCTATATAAGTATTTTAGACCACTAAATTAAGTCATTAACCTCATTATTTCTAAAACCCAAAACTATTCCCAAAACATCATCCTTTCCAAATATTCTCTCTCTAGAACTTCAAGCAACAAGAAGAAGAAGGAAGTTGGAGCTAGGGTTCAAGGAGCAAGGTTTTCTACTAAAATTCATTGGTTTTCATGGCTAAGGTATGGTAGCTCTTCATCGGATAGAATTCATCGATGGAGCCCCTTCAAAATCCTAATTTCAAAGATAGAAATCCCTAAAAGCTAGGGTTTGATTCCAAAGTCATGGGTTCCTTTCAGAAACGATTATAATGCTTGAATTACTTTATCTTATGATTGAATTGATGATTTATTATGTTTTTTATGTTGAAATCCCCAAGAACCCATGAAATCTCCATATTCCCAAATTATGATCTTGTGACGTGGGTTTGTGGATGAAAGAATGATATTATGAGATTATGCTTGTAGTAATTGGGTTACTTTAATTATGTATATATCTATGTCTAATTTAGTGTATTCTATATGTGTTGATTTCATATGATCTTTGACTTGAAATGACAAATTATTATATTATGCATGTTTATGAAGTCTTTGTATATGCTTTAAGAACACTTTGAGAGTGAAGTGTCTATGATTATGATCTAGTTGTTGTGTTGTTGAAAGGTTATTTTCATATACACACTTATGCATGAATATGATATGATGTGAAATGGTTTCTCACAATATGAAGATTCTAAGGTTGAAAGGCTTTCTCACCTATTGAATCTATATGTAGACATGTACGATGAAAGGTTATTCTCACGCATGATCTAATGAGCTATCTTATGAATTACGTATGGATTGAGTGTGAAGGAATTCTTCCATGAATATGAACTAAGTCAAGATTTAATATGTATTCTGTGGGAATTAATGCTTAGCACCGAGTGAATATTGAATATGATATGAAAGCTTTTACACTAGTTGAGTCCGTCTTCCGAATGGGACCTTCTACACTAGTGAGTCCAGGTTTCCAAAGTATGTCTCATGGGATGGAGACCTTCTACCTTAGTTGAGTCTAGGTTTCTAGTAGCATTCTTCTTATCCCATAAACTATGTGCCCCCATAGGTTATTTAGCTAGTGGATCCACCTAAGCTAAGTGTATGGTTTTACCTTAGGCAAGTAGGACAACATTTTTTTATGTGGGTAACACCGGGGGTCCATGTATAGCTCACATGAGACCATGTCGGTTAAGGCTTATTCCCACAACAAGAAGAACAAAAATATGAATTATGAACTATAGTTACTCAAGAAGCTTTACTTAGCATGGGTGAGATTTATGGGGTCTTATTCATGCATTGCAAAAGTATGTTTTGAGGGTATTTATCAAGTGTTTCTCTTATGTTATGATGATATATATGTTGACTATGTTTATGACTTATGTTCTTCCACTATCTTCATAATGATGTTTTAACTTAGTAAATTGCATGCATTCAAATCAAATGTCCCTTTTAGCATGTTTTCAATATTTTTATGCATGGCTATCATACTTAGTGCATTTTTATACTAACGCCTACTTTTCCTACATTTCCCCCCAAGTGTAAGGTTCGCTTCTCAAGGTGATCATCGTTGTGGCTAAAGCTTGGATTTGCTTATTCTCCTAGCTTGTTGGTGAGTCCTCATGATTCGAGGATGGATGTTATCTCATTGTAGTTCATTTCTTGTATTTTCTTTTCGGACTATGTTGTATGGGCTGTGTCCCTTTCTCTCTTTGAATGTTGTAATAGATGGCTATGTTGAGACTTAGATTCTAGACTTCCACTTTTCTTTTACGAAAATTTTAAGACTTGAAATGTGTTTTATTCTTTATTGTTCTATTCTTATTTTATGATGTGCTAAGTGGCTTACATGGAGCCTTTCGGGGTTCTATGTGCCCCTGGGTCGTGACACTTTGTCATTTAGAGGCTTCATAGATAGATAGTAGAGTTTGAGAAGTCTGTTCATTTATTTTATTAAATGTTTTAAAGACTTGAGTTGCCTATTTTTGGCTAGGTTAATAATCTATTATATTCAGAGTTAATCATTTGAGTTAGAGCTTTGTATTTGAATTTAGTGAATTTTATTCAATTTTAAGCTTTGTATGCTTGAATCAGTTTTCCGCTTGTAGTCAGCCAGGATGAGGGTTTGCTTGGGGACCAGCAATGGTTCTCGAGTGCCGGCCACGTCCAGGGTGTAGACTCAGATCATGACAAACTTGGTATTAGAGCATAGAGTTCAAGTTTCCTAGGGTGTCTATGAAGCCGTGTCAAGTAAGATCTTATTTATTGTTGTGAGGGCCGCACTTCTATAAATGAGGGACTACAGACATTTAGGAAAAGTTTCCCTTCTTTCATACTCTTAATCGTGTAATAGAGCTATGTCATAGAGACTTGTTTTAATTCGTGCGTTCTCATATCCATTCGACTACCTCTCATACTAGAGGTGGTTGACAAGCAAATTTAGTTCTCTATTAATGAGTTACTCTTAGCAAAATCTTGAGGAAGTCATGAGACTCCAGAGGGGCTTGAGAGAAGCCCTGGAGTGAGTTAAGTGTTGAGTTTCAAAGGAATGCGCTCATGTTCATTTGAATCGTGCGTTCAAGCTGAAAATGAGTTGTACTCTCTTCTCTAAGCCCTGTTTAAGCTGAGATCCTTATGATGAAGTATGTATAGAGCTTGGGGTAGTATTTTCATCCCAAAAAGGTAGCATGAGTTACGAAATTATGAGCAGTAGTAGTGAAAAGTGTCCAAAGTTAGAGGAAAGTATGCAGAGGTTCAATAAAATATGAAAGGGAGATAATGATGGGGCAAATTATGTTATTGCAATCACACACCCAGTCAGTTATAAGTGATGAGTTTCCCTTATGAGTAAAATAAGGAATAATAATGTTGTAGAGAGTTCTAGATAGAAAGAAGATGAATAGTTACTAGTCATGTTGAGATAGAGTATATATTTTTAACTAGAATAAAGTTGATGTCAATGTGCCCTCGTGTTAGAAGAGACTAAGTGTAGATGTTGAATAGAAAAACGGAGTATTCATGAAGTGATAGATTTAAACTAGGCTTATGATTTGTTTGAGAGAGACCTGATATTAAGAAGGTTATAAAACCGATTAAGTAATGAGGTATTATAAGTGGACAAATAGTTCTTAAGTTGTAAAAAGGGGATGTAGACCAGCTTAGAGATACTGGAATAGGTCCATAGCTTTCAAGTGTCAGCTTTAGACCTAAGGAGGAGATGATAAGATTTGAAATCAAGTTAAGTGTTGAGAATAATATAGTAATGAGTTCAAAAGAGTATGGGAGATATCTTTTCAAGAGGTCGTTTTAGTAGTGGGGTGATGTTAAAAGGAGAAGGTTAATGATCTTACCGTGCTAATGATGGTGTGATCATTCCATCTGAGGTTATAAATGAGGAGGATGAGGTTTACTATGTGAAATAGTTAAACAATAGCCCTTAGTTGCTTTCGAATAGTGATGCGGGAAATTCTAGTTGGTATGGCAGGGATGATGAGAGAATGAGAACTTCTTAAGGAGTTAGTTATAGGAGTCCATGGAGTTGTTAGAATACTAAGCTTGAATGTGGTGTTGTTAAACATGAGGTAGTTCTTGATATGAGCCCAATGTTGATAAAATGAGGTGGTAAAGAGTAATGTTCTTGGGATGAGACTCCCTATAGAGAGGTATAGAACCCGAACCTTAGGATTTAGGTTAATCTTAAATATAGTAAGAGCGTGATGTTCGACTCAGGCCTTGGTAAGAGAAGTCATGTACCCTTGAGGGAACTAGGAGTTGCAGCCAATGAGGTAAGGTATAAGGAAAGAGGAGCGTAGTTGAGGAGTGTTGCTAAGCTTAATATTTAGCAGTCATATTACCCCATGCATGGTATTCCTATGCTTATTTCATGCCCAAATTTCCTTTGTTTCAGATAAGGTAACTTCAGAGAGGGTGTGACTATGTTCACAATAGCATCGTTCTTGATTTAGGTGCTATGGAAGGTCCCAACTCTTGGTACGAATCAGTTCAGCTTGTGTTAGTATGCAAGTTCATGAGTCAGAGGAGATAGTGAGAGTAACTCATTCCATACCCAGTCCAGTCGTCATTCGAGAACGAATGATCCCAAGGGGGATAATGTAACACCTTGGAAATTTTTTTTAGCTAAGACTCAAATCATGCTTCGTAGTGAGTAGAATTTTACCAAGGAATTTAAATTTTTCTTAAGTGTTAAGGTCACTAGATGTAGCGCCTTGAGTTCCAAAAAGAACTAAAGAAAATTCATCCAAGTTATTCCTAAGTTCTTCTAAGTTTTTGGTCAACTTCAAACGACCATAACTTTCAATACAAGATGAATTAGGAGACCCACAAGATATCAAATGAAAGATCTCTGAGTCATCTTTCCAACACCACCGAGTTTTCTAATTTTTGAGCTCGAGGGAGATATTCCCTTTTGAAGTCAGGGTGTCCATTTAAGGAAAGTTACCCAAAAATAAGAGGGGGTATTTTAGTCTTTTCCTTACCCCCACTCATTCTAAATGCGAATTACACCTAATTAAGGGTCTAAACTAATTAGAATCAGTTTCATTCATCCCCAAAAGCATTTAGGGTTTTAGAGAAAAGATTCAAGAGGAGAAAACTTCAAAGTTTCAAGCGTTCATTCAAGAAATTCAAGATTTTGCCAAGAACCTAGTACTTTGAGGTATGTAAGCTTCCATAGTGTTGGATTTGTTCACCCACACGCCAATCGTAAGTTTCTTTTGCGAATCTATCCATAAATATTGAGAAACTTAATTTCTTGATGAGTTCTTGCTAAGTGTTCATGAAGTTTCCTTATCGATTAAGTTTTGATGTAAGATTCTACTTGGGTCAACTTCAAACTACCATATCTCTTAGAATATAAAGAGTTATGTATCCCATAACCTATCAAATTAAAGGTATTTGAATCTACTTTCCAATGCCACCAATTTTGCATGAATCCAATTTCTGAGTAAAATGTTATGACCATTTTAGTAACTTTATACAGTGTTATTACGAATTAGCCGAGGGGAAAACATTAAAAAAGGGTCATTTTTACCTTTTTACCTCCAAGAAAACCCTAAACGAATTTCTTGACTAATAAAAGGCACAAAACAATCATATTTTCATATTTTAGTCCATCATTCTCTTATCTCTCAAATCTTGGGGCAAAACCCTTAGGAAAAATCAAAGTAGAAGACTCCATTCAAGATTCTTTCAATCTTTTTTTAAGATTCTTCTTCAAGGTAAGTCTTTCTACAAGAATTCTATTCTTTTAAACTCAAATTCCTCCCTAAAATTATGAATCACTAATGAAAATCATAATTCTTGGCCATAGAGATTTCAAGAAACTAATTCAAGAATCTCAAGAAAGGTTTTCTTGATCGTTTACCTTCAAGCTAGGGTTTCAAGGCTTCTAATCAAGTTTTTCTTCAAGATTTTTTAAGATTCTTCAAGAACCTTGTTCTTCCAGGTAATTAAGGCTATCATAGTGTTGGACTAGTTTGTCATCACATCCTACATCTACTTTCAAATCAGTAAAAGAGTAATCTAAGATTCTTTCCCTAGATTTGAGTATTCTAGAGATAAGTTGATTTGAGTTCTTGACTTCATGGTTCTTTTAAAAATTATATTCCTAATTATTGAGTTTCTATATTTTTATTGAGATCCTTGAGTTGATTTGTTCATGTGTACAATTCAGCATGAATCCTATTTTCAGTTATAAATCTTGAGAAGTTTTTTCAAAGCCAACACTTGAGTTTTAAACTGAGTTTTGAAGAAGTAAGTATCAGAATGAGAAGAGTCGTATACATGAGTTGTATATTTTTATTTAGACCCTTGGGTCGAGTCGTTCATGCCCATAAATTCCGCATGAACTCCATCAGTTTTGTATCTTTGAAAGGAGTAGTATATTTAAGTTCTAAGTCTTGAGTATTGAGTTCCTAATCATTTTGTGATTATATTCCTAATCATGGGGCTACTACATGTTACCCATGAAGGTCCTTGAGTTGATTAGTTCATGCCCATAATTCCGCACGAACCCTATGAGTCGAGCAGTCTTGAGATGAGAGGTATCATTAACTTCTTGAGTTGAGTAGTTCATGCTCATAATTCCGCATGAACCCTATGAGTCGAGCAACCTTGAGATGAGAAGTATCATTGAGCCCTTGAGTTGAGTAGTTCATGACCATAATTCTGCATGTACCCTTCGAGTCGAGTATTATTGAGATGAGTAGTATCATTGACTCCTTGACTCCTTGAGTTTTGGAGTTGTTGAGTTCCAAGTATTGAGTTTTATGCATGGTTATTGAAAACCTTGAGTTTTGGAGTTGTTGAGTTACAAATTATTTTAAGACTTGTTTTAAGACTTGAGCATATGAGTTTGAGGAAGAGTAGAGCTGAGTTCATTTTCTTTAGAATGATATATGAGAACTAAGTATTCCCAAGAGTAAATGTTTTCACATTTAAGATGAGAGGAAACACCAATTTCCAAAAGAGTTCTCATGAACAGTTTTAATACCATCTCTTTAAAGAGAATGATTTTTTAGTAATAATCTCAAACCACAAAAAGAGTTATGTTTTAAACATATGAGCTAGTTACACTTTGGGAGTAGTATTGAGCACCGATATGGGGACTAGTTTAGCTAACTCAAGTCTCCAAAAACCATGTAGCCAACGTGGGTAGAAAGGGTCATACTTTTTAGATGATTCCTTAATGTTTTTGAGCATATACTAGTGAATCCACTTAGTAGTAGGTTCTATACCCCCAACAAAGTATATGACAGTTCTGGCAGCGTGGGTGAGACGTTGTATCATCACATAGCTCATAGTGATGGTTGTCGGTTAGAGAATCTCCCATGGAGTTATATTGTATTTTTATATACAAATTGAGTTATTATTGTATTATTCAATACAATTGAGTTATTATCTACTGTTTTAAAAGTTTTCCATATATTGCATCTTTTATTGTTGCTTTATCCTTGAGTATCTTGAGTTGAGTACCTTTGAGTTGAGTATCATATCTTTGAGTTGAGTATCTTATTCGTGAGTTGAGTTTAGTTGATTGAGTTGAGAAGAGGTAAGTATTTTTCCTTTTTATCAAGTTCAAGCTTATGTTATGCTTTAGAATTCCCCTTAGATGCTCGTACATTCCATGTACTGAGCCATTTGGCCTGCATTGTCTCATGATGCAGGTACATGTATTTGTACATGTATTTAGGATCATCAACATGTGTTTCGTTGAGGTCAAGTGATATTCGAGTTATCTATGGTGAGGCTCCTTGCTTACGGAGGATTTCATTTACTATTCAATTTTGTCAGGATGTCGTGAGTCTTGTCCCGACTTCCATCTTTGTCATTTAGAGGCTTCATAGATAGATAGCAGAGTCTGAGAAGTCTGTTCATTTATTTTGTTAAATGTTTCAAAGACTTGAGTTGCCTATTTTTGGCTAGTTGAATATTCTATTATATTCAGAGTTAATCATTTGAGTTAGAGCTTTGTATTTGAATTTTATGAATTTTATCGAGTTTTAAGCTTTGTATGCTTGAATCAGTTTTCCACTTGTAGTCAGCCAGGATGAGGGTTCACTTGGGGATCAACAATGGTTCTCGAGTGCCGGCCACATCGAGGGTGTAGACTCGGGTCGTCACATATTCAGATTTTTGAGTGTATGATAATGTATAGTCCGTATATAACTCATGTATAAGTGAGTCAATATATACTTTTTGGGACTTTTGCCTAAATTTTTATCTATCTATACTATATTAAAAGCATAAAGGTATTTAGAAATATTGTTTGAAGTTTTTTCTCTTAATTAAAGACTCCATAATAGACAAAATCGTCATTTACTATTTTTTAAAATTATTAAATTAATTATCTTTGTAATATTTTTTTTAGGAAAAACTCATGGACGGACTATAAAAGAGTCTATAAGAACATAATTTAACTCGGGTAAACAAAACCAAGTAGGACTATATTTTACTTAGATTAAAATCTTCGAGCGTTGCTATTAGTTTTTATCAAAAAATATGCTTATTGTTAAATTATTTCCTATTTAAACTATACAAAAAGTCCTAATACTTAGAACTTTAAAATTCAAATTTGCTTTTTAAAATTAACTAGTTCTCGGACATGTGTGTTGTTCATGTATTTCATGTTAAATAGTATGAATACTTTAAAAATTCAAGAATTTGCACTAATTTTTTTAGCTCAATAAAAATATAAACTTTTATTGAAAAGTAAATTAAAGAAATCTAATAGAAAGAAAATACACATACCAAAAAATAGAGAAGAAAATATTCAAAAAAAATAATAATAAATCAAGATGAAAGAATAAATAAATGAGTCCACTGAACTCCTCTATGTATAGACAACAAAGGGTAGTATGAACACGTACTTATTGTGCCTTATTAGAAATATCACAACCCATTCACAAAAGTCACAACTCATTAAAAATGTCACGACTCTTTGAAAGAGTCACAAGTCACAATCCTTCAATGTGAAAATGTGTTTGCTTTTAATATAATTCAAATAAATAAAAAATATGTTTTAAAAAAGTTTCCTATTTTACCCCTACAATTAATATGACATTTACAATGTGAACAATTCTCAATACTATCTATTCTTATACTCTATATATATTTTTCTAACTTATTTTATGTGCATTGATATGAACAAAGGGAAAATAGTAAAGTTGATTAATCTATTAATGATTTCTTAATCACAGTTATTAAATAGAAAGTGTCCATCTAATATGTGACAGAGAATATGTTTTTAGTTGGGGGTATTATAGTAATTTAATATTCAATTTAGGAAGTTCATGCTTTCAAGGTATTTAAGGTACTACAAATATAGATATAGAAGATACATACATTTATATATAGATAAATAAATAGATAATAGATAGAGAATAATTATATATATATATATATATATATAAAGTTGAGAGCCTGTTTGGCATTACTGCTAAAAATTGCTTATTTTCAGAAGCACTTTTTAAAAATAACTTTTCAAAAAAGAGTTTTTGAAAAATGCAATTTGTGTTTGGCTAATTTATTTGAAAAATATTTTTTATAAGTAAATTGTGTTTGGCTAATCTTTTTTTAAAAAGTTCTTTTGAGAGTCAAATTACGATTAAAGGCAAGTATTAATGTACTTTTAATATTAAGATAATTTTATGGAGAGAAACTAGTTTAACATCCATTACAAAAACTTGAATTAATTTTTTATTTTTATTAAAATAAAATGTTCATATTCAAATTTTCAATCAATATTATACAATATTTTGAAGGGTAGAAATCTTTAATTGTTATACTTTTTCTTTTTTCCTAATCTTACAAAATATTGTTGTTACATTTTTCTTGTTTTCTAATTTTGTAAAATAATACATAAAATAATAACAAGCAAACGGAAAATAAAATAGAAAACTTCTTATATAAAATTATTAAATGGAACTTTAACCAAACATATGAGATATATTAATTAAGTAATAATATATATATATATATATATATATGTATATATATATATTAAAGAGACATTTTAGTGTTGAAAAAAATAATTTCTGCTTTTACTTCTACTTTTTTTAAGAAGCAGAAATTTTTAGCTTCTGCCGAACAACAAAAAAATTGTTTCTGCTTCTATTTAAAAAAATCATGTTTGATAAACACCTATTTTTTCAAAAGAAAGTATTTTTTTTTTACTCAAAATAAGTGCTTCTGGGCTCCCAACATCAATGCCAAACAAGCTCTGAATATAGAAAAGGTGATGTGGCACCTCTTATGGCCACCATTCCTATTTATCTTTTTTTTTTTTCTAAATATTTTAAATTTATTTATTTATTTCTTACCATAATAATCTACTAAATACTTCTAATGCATCATTAACCTACAATTAAAGAGGATAATGATTTTTTTTAACATAAAGAATATCTTTATTGTTGCAATAAAGAATGAAGAGTTGTAACGGTTGTCAAGAACTTATTGGGAAAAAAATAGGTAGAAAAGAGCATAATTCAAAGCACTGAATCTGAAGGTAAATTGACAAAATGGAAGAATATTTGCAAGAGAAGATGTACTACTCCAGGTAAATTAAATTTTTAAAAGTTTTACTATCTCAGCTAAATAATTTTTTTGATTTTTTTTGTATATAAAATCAAGTAGGAAAGCATATAATCAGAAGGTAAATTAACAAAATGGAAGAATCATTGCAAAAGAAGATTTATTACTTCAGGTAAATTAAAATTTTGCAAAGCTTTATTACCTCAGATAAATATTTTTTTTGTTTTGTTTATACAAATGAAATTAGGCAGATGAGCACATAATCCAAAGGTAAATTAACAAAATGGAAGAATCATTACAAGAGAAGATTTACTACTTTAGGTAAATTCAATTTTTGCTTTCTTTGTATAAATAAAAATTACGCAGGAGATAAAATAGAGAACTCATAGCAAAAGAAGGTTTTACTACCTTAGATAAATTGAATTTTTGATTTGTTTGTATAAATGAATTCATTAGAATATACATGTGTCGATTTGATCATTTTGTTCCAACAATGAATTATAATTGTCACGCCCCAAACTCAAGGGGAACAACTGGCTCATAATGCCAAAACTTAGGACCGAGCCGACCCTGCTAAACCATTTATTACTAGCGCATGGCAGCCACACGCAATCAAGAAAACAAACAAGTATATCACGGCATAAAACTAAGCCCTCGACCGGCAAGTCCCCTGTCCACAGATCTATAAGTGAAACAACTACTCCCAAGAGTTCTTATAAAGAAATAACCAACTAGCACAAAAGTCATGATTGGGCCGTCGAGGCCACCATGATCTCTATACCAAAAATAAAAGCAAGTATATATCAAGACAATACATCAAAAAGCTCACAAGTTTCAGCAAACCAACAAACTAGGATAGCATGGCCATAATGTAGCTATACACCCCACACACTATTCTATAAGCCTCTAAGAGTAGTAAAGATTGGCGGGACAGGGGCCCAGCCTACCCATAAAAATATATACAACAAAAGCTAACAAACCTCCAAACTCTGGCAGCTTTGAAAGAAAGGGGCTAGCCAACCGGATAGAAGTCAATCCTGTTGTTGAGGAGGTCTACTCGGTCGTTTGTCGGGACCTCCATGCATGAATTCAGCGCCCCCAGGTAATGGGGCGTCAGTACGAAAAAATGTACAGAGTATGAAAGGCAATAGACTATGATCAAGTATCCTAATATACTGGAATAATCCGATAAATAAATCAAGGATAAGATAAGTGTACTGACCTGCTCCTAAATCTAAACTTATCAAAAATAATAAAACAACAACCTAACCAAGCGCCCATAAGCTCAGCAGGTACAAACATCACACAAGACCATCTACTCAGGCCCTCATAAGCCCGGAAGGTGCCAATCAGTCTATATACCCCTATTGGTAGTCTCCTAGCTCGGTAGGCAGTCACATATCCCTCTTAGGCATTAATATAGCTTATAGACAACCCATAGCTCTCTTAGGCCACAACATGGCCCTGTAGGAAGCACATAGCCTTCTTAGACATCAATATAGCCCTGTAGGCAACTCATAGCCCCTGTAGGCATCAATATAGCCCTGTAGGCAACTCATGACCCTTTTAGGCATCCATATAGCCCCGTGGGAAGAACATACCCCTTTTAGGCATATATCACATTTCTATGGCTAACCACAGTAGCCCCAAGGGTAACAATAACAATCCAATCTCTAAAACCGAGCAATTTAGTTATAAGAAACCTATACAAATAGCCTCTAAGTCGTGTCAAACAGAGGGACGCTACTAACTGAATAAGAATCTCGACAAGGGAGGATTTTATCAACTCGAGCAGCCAACAATAAACAATAATGGCTACAAGTATAACAATGATAACAACCCAATTACATTTCTCCTAAGTTTTAAGGAAACATGCCATAAGTAGGGAATAGCCTTAACATACCTTTTTCACTGAATTTACGTGGCCTAACGACTTTACTCACAAACCCCCTCGATACTACAACAAGGCAGGACCATAATCAACACAAAAGAATAGAAGACACCACGATAATCCGATAAAAGATATGTATTTCCATCGCCAATTGCTATTTGCGACTTATCAAAGCTAGAGTCGGTGAAAGAAGGGTCTTATCTTGATTATAAGTTCGTAGTACACCTCAAAACTTTAAAATATGCCCAAACCCCTGTTGTCCACACACCAAAGTACGATATGCTAGGAAATCGATAAAACAAATTATACCATGTTGACGAGCTCAAAGCGTAGAGCAACTTTTGTCAAGTACTTAAGTCA
>JAJOOS010005980.1:0-19745 GCA_029582725.1 Solanum chiquidenum | reverse complement strand
AATCAAGTGTAACAATTGCAGCTCTAACTAATCCTGCACAAACAAAAAAGATCAATTGTGAAACCGAGTAATATTTATTATCTCAGAAAGGCATATTATAACTTAGCTTCTGGATTTTAATTTTGTCCACCTCTCTAGATAACGTCCTGGAATAATAATTATTGCTTGAGCGACTATTAAAGAAATCAATTCGCAAGAATGAATATCTTAATATTATTGAGATATTCATATAACCAATTAATTTCATAAAAACTAAAATAAAATATTTATATACCTGGGAGCAATCTGAGAAAAAGTGAGGTACAGAAAATTAACACGATCGGGATTCGATGCATCGTTGACATGTAAAAGTTTATTTTTGATTGTGTGTGTGTGACAGATGATGAAGGAGATAACATGAAAGGTCTCCGTAATTATTACGGAGACCTTTCATGGCGGAACAAGGCTCGGCATTTTGCTTGTTAGGAAAATGCTGATGAGCAGTTCGCGCGCTATTCAACCGTTAGCATTTTTTATTTGACACCAATTTTATATATTACTCCAATTATACCTTTATTTTATTGGGTTTTAACTTGATAAAATTGAAGTCACTGATTTGAGCCGTAAAAATAATCAATAATAATGTTTGTATTAGAGCACCATGTTTACATTAGGAACAATGTTGTTTCTTTAAATGGCCATCAAAAAAATTGAGAATTGACTACAAAAAGTTTTTTTTTTTTTTAATAATATATTCACTCATCAATATCTTCCTCAAAAAATATATATATATACTAAACACCTCATAAGTGTTATTCTTGGAAATTTAAAAAATCCCCAAGTTATAATCTTATGAAGTTTTTTCCAATTTTCTTTGATTAGAAAAAATGAATGTAAATTAGATTATCGATATGTAAATTCTCTTGTGTAGTCTGATGCTTCAATAATTTTGGGTGTACACAAGTAGACATATATATATATATGTTCTATGTGGCATAATACACGTAGGAAACAAAATTATCACATAAGATAAAATTATCTATTTATTTAATTTTATATAAATTTAAATAAATTTCTGTTCACATCCGAAGTAAGAGGAAATAAATATAAATTTAGGTAAAATTAAATGGCGCTTTTGTGTAATGTCTTTATATTTTGTAGTGCTAAGATATGAGTTGATGAGCTAAATAATAAGTACTCATATATTAAAGGGTATTTTGGGGATATAGTTGAGTGATGTTAATGATTTGAGGTTAACCACTTTGAAGGCTTTTAATGTCACATTAATTACAGTAATAAACAACCTTATTTCATGGTCAATAGCCGTTAATTGGAATCTTCAATTTAATCTTGTATTATCATTTGCGTATTTAATTACGGTTACATCTCTACCTTTATTATTTTTTCTTTTCTACATTAGAACACAATGGCATATTTTCAATTATGTAATCATAAAATTGAAAAATAAAATAAACCATACTCTTAACGTATAAGCTTATATATGATGCTATTTCATTTGGTGTTTGATACTAAAATTGAAGCCTTGGTTAATTGCATTTACATCGTGTATATCCTAATAAAAGGGAAAACACTTCTTATCATGATGTTTATATGTTCAAAACTTGAATTTACAATCTTCAGAAAAACTAAATTAAATAGATCAAAGTAATGACAAATGTTACACTTTTCTTTTATTTCTAGTCTGATATTCAATACTTACATTGAAATTTAAATTTACGCATTGTGTAGCCTATATATTTCCAACAAAAAGAAAAATCATTCTCAAAATTCAAACTTAAAAGAACTTTGAATAAGGATAGATAAATCACAATCATTGGGGCAATTCAGGTAAAAATTTAAACTAATTCATGCTCATGCTTTAATATTTGGCCGAAGAAAAAGAAATAAAACACTTTTTTTTTTGTTTGAATACAAACTATATAAAAAAAAAGTCAAAAAATTAAAGGTAAAAAAAAGACAAAAAGAGAAGAAAAAAAATTAAAAATAATGTAACTAACACTGACTTTTTTTTTTTTTTAACTTTCATGATCGACAACATCAACAGTAGCAGTACACGCTAATAGCTTTCGGAAAACACCGCACAACGCCGCACAACAAATTTTCTTCACTCTCCTCACCGCCGTGAACCTCCTCACGCGCCGCCGTCTCCGACCGATTTTCCCCTTCTTTTTGCCGCCGTTCGCCACTCTTTCTCTGACTTTTCCGAGACACTTCTTAGTTTTTTGAGGAACAGTTTCTTTTCTCGAGAACGTATAAGCGCTCCTCAAATACAGCTGGCGGCAGGAGACGGAGTCTACCACCCTAGGCGACTGCCAGAGCTGCCGTCTTCTGCCGCCGTACATCGCCGGAGAATTCATCTTCAGAAACTCCACCATTTTAGTGAAATTTTTGTTTTCACTTTTTTTGTTGTGTGTAAAATGGGAATGAAAGGACTATTGTCAGAAAAAGAGGTTATTATATACTCCTCTCCTCCTTCCTCTTAATTTATGTGATGCTTGTAAAATCTTCCTCCTTCGTCTTAATTTATGTGATGCTTGTAAAATCTAAAAGTAAAAAGGAGATTTTTGAAATAATCCAAATCTAATTTTATATAAAAATATTGTGTATCAATAAATTATCTCACTAAAAAAAAAAATCGTTTAAAGTCAAATTATTAAGTATAAAAGGATTAACGGTTAAAAATATATTTTGCTTATCCATTATTCTCTTTAAAGATTTGAATTATCTATCACTTTTTTTAATTAAAACACAACTTAATACTGAATTAATCAAATATTTATTCTCAAATAACGAAGAAAATCATAATTAAAATATGACTCTACAAAAAGATGATAATTTATATTGATAAATTGATCAATGAATAATTAGAGTATGAAACTAGTAAATATATAATAGTTTAAATGTATGTTTTTTTAATTACCAACTCAATATAAAAGAATATCATTTATTTTTAACTAATAAAAATATATCATATAAATTGAGAAAAATGAACTCTATATATATATTGAATGTGAAAATAGTGTGAGGGCATGGAAAATGTGGGACATTGATATTAGTGAGATACTGCTCCATGTGTGGTGTACTTTATAGTAATAATTTCACATTATTAGCGGTGAAAGTGCTTTAATCATGCAAATTAATTTACTTTAAAAGAATTAGGTTGACTTTAAAAACAGTTTTAGAAAAATAAATATTGAGCATATGAGGGGAGAGTGGGTTATTATTTAAAGGATTGTTTGGTTGTTGGGATATATAGATATATATATATGAAATAATTAATTTCATTATTTTAATATAAATAATGAAATAAAATATTTGTGGAATTTATTGATATTCATAATCAAATGTGGAAAACTTCAATGGATTGTCCAGAAGAAAGAAGAGAAAGAAAATTAATTACTCCCTCGGTTCACTTTGATTGTCATGGTTTTCTTTTTTAGAGTCAAACAATAAGAATTTTAATTAATATTTTACTATGTATTTTTTCATCATATTGATATGAAAAAATTACAATTTATAGTACTTTCAGTATAGTTTTTGAATATCTAAATTTTTTGTTTAAAATATCGAATTAATGTAATCTAATATAACTTTGAAAATTAATTGAATTGACTTTCGAAAAGCGCAGCATGACAAATAAACGTGGACGCAAGAAATATCGTGCTACTTTGTTGGTAAACAATAAAGGGAAAAAGGACAAATATACCCCCCGAGCTTTTGAAAATGTCAATACCCTCCGTTATACTTTTCGTCCACCAGAGCCCTTGCCGTCCAATAATCAGTACACATTTACCCCTCCCACTAACGGAACACTCATTGTGTACACGTGTCGCAATCCTACGCCACCACCCGAATTGACCAATTTTTTTAACCCAAATTTCAAAACCCACCCATAACCCATTCAACCCACCCAATTTACCCACAAATACTCTTTGAAATCCTTTAGAAAAATCCTAAAGTTTATTTATTTATGTTAAACTTTACACGCATTTTATAAAATATTATTGTAATAAGAATTTTATTGTAATACTCCTATTAATTAATGGATTGTTTTGATAAAACTTAATTTTTGAAATTATTTTTTCAACAACTTAACTTTCTAATCACTTTTCCTTAACAACGTGGATCCCACATTTTCCATCATTCTTCTTCTCTAATTCTCCTGTTGATTTCTTCAAAATTCTTCTTCTACTGTTCCTCTAGTTCCTGCAAGGAAGAAAAAATGGAAATTTTATGGAGTAAAAGGCATCAAAATCACCTTCACCACTCTCCTCCTCCGCTGCTGCCGCCACCGTCTTATTCTATTGCTCCACCCTTTCCTTCCCTTCCCCCACCACCTCCCCACCCAACCTACTCCTTACCTACAGCTTCTACAACACCTCCCCCTTCCCGAAATCCTTATCCTTTACTAACTCCTCCTCCCCCACCCAACTTTCCGCCTCCTTCCAATCTGAATTACCATTTTAATTTCAGTCAATCCAGTTATGGTACTAGATCTGTAATTTATCAAAATCAGTATCCTCCTTATTATCATCCTCATAGTAATAACGGATGGGGTGGATATCGGCCTTCGCCGCCACCTCCATCGCTGTGACCGGCAGTGCCGTATGTGGATTACCAAAATGCGAAGAAGATTAAAAATGATGTTAATGTTCATAAGGATACTATAAGGGTTCATGTTGATGAATTCAATAAGGATTTTCATTTTTCTTTAGGATTTTAGGAGTTTATTTGTGGGTAATCGGGTGGATTAAATGGGTTATGGGTGGGTTTTGAAATTTGGGTTAAAAAATTGATCAATTAGGGTTGTGGCATAGGGTTGTGGCGTGTGTACACAGCAAGTGTTATGTTAGTGGGAGGGGTAAATATGTACTGATTATTGGACGGCAAGGGCTTTGATGGACGAAAAGTATAACAAAGGGTATTGACATACAATTTTTGAAAGTTCGAGGGTATATTTATCCCTTTTCCCAACAATAAATAGCAAGTCCTCCTATAATTAGAGGAGATTATGCACTACATCCGTTTCATTTTACTTGGTTTTTATATATTTAAAAAGAAAAAAGATCAGTATTTTATACCTATTTTAGTAAATTAAAAAATATATATATTACTGTAGTTGCTTTCAATCTTACTTTTACTATTAAATAACTATACAAAGTATTAATAGTCAAATTTAGATTTCAAACCATAATTAATAAAATTAATTTAGTAAAATAAACTCCTAACGAATGTATTTACATAAGAGATGTGTCAAGTCAACATAGATCAAGTAAAATACTAATTGTGGATTAAGTTTGTGTGGATTCTTCTCTAGTTGGGTCAATTACATGCTTGTGTTGATTAAGTATTTAAGCTAGTGATATTCATGCTTGGTTTTTTATTTTTTCCACTCGATATTTGTTAGGCTCTAACTAATCCAAATTCGCATAGCGTGGGAATAAAAAGTTATGGCCTTTCTATACTCTTAACCAAAAGCAAACAACTAGTTAGAGTAAATAATAGACATTTTAAAGAGGATCGAATATCCCATTTTCCATTAGGTGGGGCTTTCTTGTTCCCAAATTTCACTTTCAATGTGTAGGCATCAAGAAGTATGAGCTGATAATGATCGTACCCTTTCTCATCAAGTTACGGGGTCATTTTGTCGAGTTCCTTCGACATAGTTCTCTCAAGAACCCTAGCATACTATACTTGTTCACCTCTATCGGTTTGGGGTATAGTCAGTTCACCGCACGGATTATGTTTTTCTTTCTCGGAAGTTTCAACCTTGTTAACTATTTGATATGCTTCCAAGTTTTTACCTATTTATCAAGATTGTCTTGTAACACCAAATAAAGAGTGAGGCATGTCTATGGTCAGAAGAAGTGATCAATCCCTAATCCATCAAAGTAAAAAACTATGCAAACAATACAGAAGCCCTCTATGGTCAGAAGAAGTGATTAGTACACTTTTTAACTGCTCCAAAAAAGGGATCAAAGAAGAACCATGAACTATTTGAGTGGAGAAGGGTAGAGGGGCAGGCCCATTATCCACCGAGTTTAGAAGGCTGTGATTGGTCCAAAGGGGTGGGTCCCAGACGGATTTCTCGATTATCAAAAAAAAATAAAAATTGGATAGTGAACAGTCCTAGGCAACAATTAGACCTCTGAGAATAGCATTACAGTTTTCACAGGTTATGTTCGACGACTGTCACATCACCAGAATATTTAACTAGGAGAACAGTACTAACTGAATTTCAACTTTGTCCATGCATAAAATAACTAAAAAAGTTTCGCAAAATAAGCATAGGGAGAAGGATGGGGAAACTACATCCATTAGCTGTCAGGAAGTGAAAACAAGTGCAATGCTGCCATTTTCAGCCGCATATGGACTATCGCACTGTCTCAAGAAACCATATCAGCAAGAAAAGGTATAGGAAGCAATCAGAAAAGTGAGTCTAAGCCAGAAGTTCCATGCGATTTCATCTATCACGATGGTCTATGTATGAATGAGCCTCTGGGATCAATTAAATGAACAACTTTGAAAAGTTGTATCAGCGTAAAAAATGTTGTAATGGTGCTTTCTGTTTTTCGTACCTGTTCCATCTAATAGACTATCACTAGATATCTAGTGACATTTGTATTCTGATAAGGATAACAGATGAGAGAACAAAAAGGAGGTATGACAACGCTCACATATGCTGACAAATGACGGATGACCCCCTACAAATGCATCTAACACAACATGCAGAAAACACCTAACTATATTACCACTCTTGTTTCCAAGTCAATATTGTTTGATTTAGTCAGCTTTCTAGAGTAGAAGATCAAAGAGAAAAAACGTAAAAGTCAGCTGAACACTTCCTCACACAAAGGCAGAATTATCCTGATGAATAGCAGCACATCAAGAAATGTACTCTATTGCATCACGGTTCCTTAAGCCTTATATCTGAATGGTCTAGACAACAAATAAAAAAACTTAAAGAATTCTCACCACTATACTATCCCTAATCTATTATTCTCTTCCACGGATTCTTTGATAGTAAGTTCTTTGGCCTATGCCCCACCGTTTGTTACTCCTCATTGTTTATGTAAAATGCTTTATAAGATAAAACACGTTCTATTACTAAGAAAGATTAAAATATCACATCTCAGAAATTCAGAGTAAAGAAATAGGACACAGATACCATATTGCTCATAGCTACCCGAATATCACTCCTCAGAAAGTCAGTCTAGAGTGATGGCATACCATGAAGCAAACAACAGAACATGGAACAAAATGGCCATAACAGGACAGACAGCAAGGCCATTACCATCCCATTGAATCTACATAAGCATAGCTAGACTAATTTCTCAATGGAAAACAACAAACCTTATAATTTCATATTCAAGCACACGAACATCCAGAGGGAGTAAAGACCAACAAGGGAAGATCATGATAAAGCACTATATGAATGAAAATGAGGTTTACATAACACTTACAATGAAAGAACTATCGATATCCAAAAATGCAAACCGCTGTTCCATGATTACAGTACTATTACTACAGACCAAAATATTGTTTAATAAAAATGAAAAAGTAAAAAAACAGTAAATGATAATTCATCCCAGCAAACCTAACTATCATTTCAGTGAACTCACAGTGTTAGGCTGCAAACCGCATAAATGACAGGACACCTCCCACCAGAACTCAACTTCACAGCTCAAACTCCTCATCTCGAAGAGCCATTTCTGCAGCCTCTTCTTCCTCCTCGTCAAGAACAAAGTACTCATTCTTCTCCTCTGGCCTAAACATGTAAAACATCACCATGTAGAACGCTAAACTAGCTATCTCCTCGGCAGCATTTGCCACCCATTGGTACTTATATGCAGCAATTGTCCTCAATGCGAACACAACAATCCTTGTGAAGTACAAGTATCCGATCACCACAATATAAAACTGCCTAAACAAAGTCAATTTTGACAAATTCCTTGCAGCCTTCCCATCAGTCTTTGATGTCTCCCTTAACGACCTAATCGACCAAACAATAGGGAAGATAATAGCACAACAACAAATAATATCAACAATCAAAAACACCTGATTCCAAGTCACCCAATCCCTAATAAACGGACCCGTTTCACCAATCACAACCGATGCCACATTAGCTAAAACCTGAAGCGGGATCACAATCATCAACACTTTCTTCTCCCTCTCTTGCAAAAATGGCTTCAAAAACGACCACCCAGTACCAATCAAAACAATCACAGTAAAAAGCAAAACAACACGAATCGACTGAAAAATGTAAAACAACACATCCCAACCATGAGCAGTACCAGTAACCTTAACATAATGCTTATCCTCCGCCGCGAAAATCAAATTCAACGCCTTCATTACAACTAAAGCAGCCATAAGCATATGAATCCGATGAACAGATTTCTTATTACGAATACATACCGACAACCACAACCCCAAAAACCCAATATACACAAAGGAAAACAGAAAATACAACGTGGGAAGCTGAGTAAGACCAGCAGAAAGATAATCCTTCACTTGATTATCTAGATTATACAGTTCCGTACGAACATCCATGGAAACTTTCGATTCAGGAGCACAATTCGCAAAGAAGAGAGAGTATTCATTAGGAGAAGTAACAGGGTAAGGTCGGTCAAACGAAGAATTTGGGGGTGGAGAAAGATCACGGAAATTAAACAACAACTTGATGAATCTGGAATCTAGAACACAAAATGTAGGGTTTTGTTGAAGTTCAAGAAGAACTTGAATAAGCGCTTCTTCCGATAAGAGAAAAAACCCAAGCCGTGAAGGGTCCGGCGTAGCTAAGGTGGAGATAACAGAGACGGAGGAAACGCTAATGGCGGCTTGACCCGTATGTGTAAACCCGAACCGCTCGAAGAGGATCATTGCACGTGGATCGGAGGAGATTTTCAGCTTTTTAATCTCGCCGGTGGTGAACGAGACAAGACAGAGGAGGAGAAGGAAGAAGGGGAGGGGTAATTTCGTCATTTTGAAAAAATGGAAACGCCGGCGAGTGCGGCGGGTCAGTGGTGGTTCACGGAGGAGGACAGCAATGCCGGCGAGGATAACGGGCCGGTGAAGAGAGTTGAGGGGATTTTAGGAGTAGGAGAAAATAAGGTTAGGGACTGAAACGAAATGAATAAAGAGTGAAAATTAGGGGAAGATATTAAGGAAATGACGAAATTAGCCTTTTGTGTTAGATCTAGATCTTGTTGGGAGAAAAAAGGCAACTATAGTAGTCTTTATTGTGAAGTAAACTAAAGGAAATTTATCAGAAAATTATTTACGTTATTATTCTAATAAAGTCAAACTAAATTGTAAATATCGATTTGGTGTGTTTGATATGGAATTTTCAACAAAAAATAAATTATGATTACTTGGTCAAAATGTTTTAAAGAATAATATCTTAGGTTGGAAAATACGTTCTAAATACTAAAATTCAAAAGAATATTTTTTCTGAATTTGCAAGAGAAAATAAATTTTATATTGATGGTAGGGTTGTTCAAAAAGAAATCGAAATCAATAACCCATATCAAAAAAGTTATTGGTTTAATAGTTTCGATAACAATTTTGATATTCTTTTTTATATTGGGTTATTGGTGTTTGCAACAAATTTTAAAATGACAAAAATTAACTACAATCACAAATAAAAGATGAAGAAACATAGTTTTATTGATAAACATTAAGGGTACAAATCAATTGTATTTGATCTATCCCATGAATTTGCGGAATATTCGAAATGCCTTTTTAAAGAAATATAATATCCTTTATATATGCATGAATTAGGGGTTAGGGTTGAATAGTCTTCAAAAATCCTAACTGGAATCGAATACACCTTGTAGAATCACAACTAGAATTGAACACGTCTTGCAGCTTGCAGAGTCCCACAAATTTTCAATATCTATAAATGCCCCCTGCTTCAAGGTTTGTAAGAGTGTAGAATTAATGAAACTCAAAAACGAGACTTGGAAGTACTGATCATTCTTCCACCATAGCGATTTTTTGGCTTCAAATTTGCATATGATTTGTGAGAGAAGAGATAAATAACAGATTTGGTCTGATTGAGCGTGCCAATTTGTTTGTAGCAAATTTTAAAGTGACAGAAATAAATTACAATAAATAAAATATGAAGAAACATAATTTTACTAATAAACATTGCGGATACAAATATGTTTATCCCTTGATTCTTCTCTCATAAGATTTATCCATGATTCGGAGGCGTTTATGGCGTATTTCTCGAATTAGGGTGATTTGAATTTAATCTCCTTATGAATATTCCATAAATTTGCGAAATATTCAAGATGCCTCTTTAAGGGAATATAGTACCCTTTATATATGCATGAACTATGATTTAGGGTTGAGTAGCCTCCAAGAATCCTAACGGAATCAAATACACCTTGTAGCATCACAACCACAATTGAACACGTCTTGCAGCTTGTTGAGTCCCACAAATTTTCAATGTCTACAAATATTTTTTACTGTTATAGGTTTTTCTTAATGGGTTAATTGATAAGCCGATAGTAAATTAATAAATTACGTTTATACTATTTGGTGTGTAAAGTCCTTGGCTTAAGGTTTAGTTTCATATTTTTAGTTTTGATTGTCTCAAACTCTTGTTTATTCTATAAAGTATCCGTGTTTGCTATTAAACAAGATGCAAGATGTCAACTTGTATGCATGGTTCATATAGTTTTTCACCTTATTTAAAAATGATTTCAATTATTATTTTTGTGTGTGAAATTTTAACACCTAAATCGATCATAACCAATAAATCAATAATTGATAAACTAATATTTAAAGAATCTATAATGATTTAGCATATCTATAAATCGATAATTCAAATTGATAAACTTCAAAACTGAATCAAATCATCTGATACGCATCCCTAATTGACATTATCATCTCCATTTCCGACATCTCGTCTCCACTAGGACAAGATCTATCATAGCTTGTAAATTTTATTTAAAAAAATTTATGTTCAAATTGATAATTGAAATTAAATCGTATAATTATTCAATATTCAAATGATGGCACGTAAATTAGGACAAAAATATACTCATAAAAGGGTCATGCATGAAATGTACCTAAACAATAACATCACATGTACGAATCCATGTATATTATATTGAGATTTAATTAACTAATATATTACTACGAAATTTTGATTATTTTCAGCTGGAAATGGTAAGTTCGAAATAGGATTAAATTAGTTACCGTTAAAAACTGTTTTTATTTTTAGAAGTACTTTTTTAAAATAGTTTTTCCGAAAAGTGCTTTTGAAAATAATAATTTGTGTTTGACTAATTCATTTGAAAAATATTTTTTTATAAGCAAATTGTGTTCAGCTGGTCTTTTTTTGAAGTGTTTTTGAGAGTTAAATTACGATTAAGGGCAAGTATTAATGTACTTTTAATATTAAGATTATTCTATAGAGAGAAACTAGTTTAAACATCTATTACAAAAAAAATAGATTAAAATTTTATTTTTATTAAATTAAAATGCTCATATTCAAATTTTCAATCAATATTAATCATATTTTGAAGGGATGAAATTTTTAATTGTTATTTTTTTCTTTTTTTCTAATCTTACAAAAATATTGTTGTTACTTTTTTTTTTCTTTCTAATTCTGCAAAATAACGTAAAAGAATAAATAAAATAATAATACACAAACGTAAAATAAAATGTAATATTTATTATATAATAATAAAAAATAAAATTATTAAAATGGAGCTTAACCAAACATACTAGATATGTTAATTAATTAATAAGAGATATATTGGTAAATAAATAATTATAAATATATATATGGAAGAGACATTTTAATCTTGAAAAAAATAATTTTATGTTTCTGCTATTTTTTAGGAAGCTGAAATTTTTAGCTTCTTCCCAACAATAGAAAAACTGTTTCCGCTTCCATTTAAAAACAGTTTAACAGGTTTGCCAAACACCTAATTTTTCAAAAAAAATAATAATATTTTTTTCTCAAAATAAGTGTTTCTGATCTCCCAACAACAATGCTAAACAAACTGTTATATGACATAAATACAATTGTGAGAGTTAAAAAGAGAAAGAATTATTGGAATTCCTTTATATGTACTTTAAGTATTTTAAGCTAAGAAATTATTGTGATTCATAATTTTTTACATTTTCAAGTATATAATTTTTTTAAAAAAAAAAAACTTAAAGCTTTTATGCCCAACTTCATAATCAAAGTTAACAAATCTGAATCATGAAATTATAACTAGGGGTGTTTACAGGTCGGTTTGGATCGGTTATTGGTCAAAACCAAAATCAAACCAACTTAATCGGTTTTAAAATTATCAAAACCAAATCAAACCAAATATAATATATATTTATCGGTTTTGTGATTATCGGTTTCGATTTGGTTTGGTTCGGTTATTCGATTGTTAACCATACACAAAAATAAAAGAAACAATTCATTCAACATGTGAAAAAAGTGACAATAGTCCATTCAAAACAAAAAATAGTTAGAATGACTTAAATTACCGAACTTTCGATCAATGAATTTACTATCAATAAAACTTTAAAATTCACTATATTGGCCTAGAAGGAAGAGACAATAACATTTTCAATCCCACAAAGAACTGTCATAAACACTCATATTACATGAAATCAATAAGATAAATGTTTTCGCCTTGGGCATTCTTGCTTTCAATAAGTAAAGTATAAAGAAATTTTAATGAAAACATATATAAAATCTTTAAAATTATTTATAAAAATAATATATTAAGTATGTATATTAATAAAATATATGTATATAATTCATCGGTTCGGTTCGGTTATTTCTTCAATTTTTCCGAATAAAATCATAACCAAACCAAATACTATCGGTTTTCAAAAATCTAAAACCAAACCAAACCAAACCAAATCCAAATAAAATTAGTTTTATTTTATTGGTTTGGTTTGGTTTTTCGTCTTGGATCGATTTTTATCCAAACCGTGAACACTACTAATTATAATTATACCACATAAATTGAGACAAATGAAGTAATTAAATACTACCTATCTCTCAATATGTATGACACTTTTTGCTTATGAAAAATTAATTAGACTAATCTTTAAAATTAATTTAAATTAAATTAAATTAATTTTATCTTTTAAAATCAAAATTTTGATATTAAAAATTATATAAGTCGCAATTGCTCATATTATAAAAAGGAATATTTTTAAAAATAATCAAAATTTATATTATTTTTATATATAAGAAAAAAATATCATATAAATCGAGACGGAAGTTATAAGAATTACATAAGCCTGTACCAACTTGAGTTGGATTTCACCTTCTAGAACACGAGACCAGTTAACTACAAGTTATCTTATAGTTTCACATCCTTCAAGACTTTTTTCCCCCCTTGTATCCGTATTGACTCAAATAATTTAATTTTATGTATTGTAGAATTCATTTTTAGAGGCGATATTTTTAATTTAAAAAATATTTCTTAAAGTTTAATTTTAAGATTTCTTATTAAAGATAAGGAATTTCAATCATATCACTATGATTAGATTGGTTCCTTCATCTAAATTCATCTCAATATTTGGATGTTTTCCAAAAATCACCCAAATTCATCTCATCAAAATCTCTCAAATTTAAAATATGAACTGCTCGAAATGTACTCTATTTTAAAAAAATAATACTCTTTTTGTCCCAATTTATGTGACACATTTCGCTTTTCGAGAGTCAAACAATTTAAGTTTGATTGAGAATTTGCTCACGAAATCTTCAATTTTTTAAAAATGAAATTTATATATTTGTAAACTACATTAAATGTACTATAAGTCTCAATAATTGATAATTCAAAATATTTAAAAGATATGTGAAAAATTTACGGTCAAAGATAAACTTGTTTGAATCTCGAAATTCGAAATGTGTCACATAAATTGGGACATAGGGAGTACTTTATTGGGAAAAGGATAAAAAATACTCATCAACTTTCATTTATTAGTTGACTTTATCCTTATCGATAAATGAAGTTGTTCTTATCCTCTCTGTTACTATACTTATCATCGGTACCCTTAATTGGATGAAAACCCAAAATTAACTAAAATTATCCAATTTCAATTAAAATCATCTGATTTTCTCTTTTAATTTGAACCCGACCCACTAAACCAAATGAATTCCTACCCATTAAAACTACAAACCCATCTCTCTTAGAGAGATGCTTCTGGGATTTTAATTTTGTATGGATTTATTTGGTTTGGTGGATTGAGTATTAAAAAAAGAAATCGAGTCATTTTAATTGAAATTAGGTAATTTTAGTTGATTTGAGGCTTTCCATCCAATTGAAGGGTACGATTTCATTTTGAGAGATATTTTTAACCTTTTTATCTATTCTATTTATTCAAAATGAAGTTCGTTTGGTGAATCCCAAAATTTGAAACTTGAAGCTTCAAATTTTATAATCAGAAATAATTTAGCTTTAATTTTTTTATCTTGAATAAAATAATTTATAATAATATAAAAACCTAAAGTTTATTTCTCTTTAAAATTTTATTTCATTCTTTCACTTTTACTTATTTATTTTGAATTTTATACGCCCAAGTATATAAGTTTTCGATGGAAGTGATGTATTATTTGATCCATTGAGATAATTCTGACAAAAATAAACATAGGAATTTATGACTGGTTGGTTTGGTTTTCCCAAAAATTTATTCAATTCCTCATCAACCTTTTGCAGAAAAATCTTTGACGTTACATCTCTATCTGTATCACAACTAATTATATCCCAAAAATAACTAAACATTTGAGTTTTGACAAGGAAGAAGTATTAAAAAGACTTCTGAATTTATCACAAATTATTAATTTTATTTTTAAAATATTAATAGTCTTAAAAATATTAATTTATTTGACTAATTAAATTGAGATACATCATCAATTTGGCATTATTAATTCTTGTGTGGTTTACGAGTTATTGCATAGGAGCGGAGACTTTACCATGTGCTCACCCAAAGAGTAACGGCTACGAATTTTTCTTGTCATAAAAAAAGAAGAAGTGTTTTTAAATTTAATGTTTTCAATACTTCTCTCTTTTGAGAATGCACATTTAAATTTCTCAATTAATTTAAATTATGTTTCATAGACATTCAATGCTAATGTGATACATAAATTTTAAATTTGTTTAGATATCATTTTAAAAGTTGAAGTTTTTAACCGACACAATAGAGACCATTTGAGATATTAGCGAGGATCCTTAAGAAAGCGGGTGCCATTCTGTCAGCTTCGTCCCAATGGATATCTCTTCTCTCAAACAGCAACCTAAGGAATCTCTCTTTCCACATGAGGTTTGAGGGATAAGGTCTTCTGGAAACCTTTTGAAGTGGGCAAACCAAGTCAAAGAAAGAAGCAACTCTCCCAGGACCGGAGAAGCTCAATTTCAAAGGTTAGGAGTTTAGTTCTGACTGGTCTTGGTATTACACTATCGCGGAGGAAAAAAAGACTCCCATTGAGGCGCTACTTAGCCCGTAGGTTGTGCCACTGATCTAGATGTGCATCTTGTTTAGTTACTAGTAAAAATCAAATTAAAATATTTATCATCTATTATGCTTAATTAACTTATGGTTTAGATCAATTTAATATTTTAAAATTAAAGTTAAATATATATAATTATAATTATTTTTATATTAATATGATGGAAAATATATTTTAAAATGGTGATCCAAATTTTGTATATAGTTTGAATTAAGTGCCACATAAATTACACAGAGCAAGTATAAAACAAAAATTTCTAAGAGAAAGAATTTTCGGGTATATTATTTTCTTCTTCTTCTTTCTTCAACCCCATTAAGCGGTGAGATCAATTTCGAATTGATCCACTTATATAATTGGAGCTTGAAGATTTTCTGGGCTACTTTCAATTTTTGTCACATTGAAAATTTCAATCTGTAAGTTTTTATAGTTTTTTTTTTTCATGAATCCTTCGTTCTCATGCATTTGTATCGAAAAATTTCATTTGGGTTTTGTATTTTGAAGCTTATAGATATAAAATTTATGTGATTTGGATATTTTGAATTTGTAACATGTATGATCACACATTGCTATTATTTGATTCCATGCAGATTGTGGATTGGGTTGTTTTTTGATTTACGAAGAAAGTTACATTGTAGGTTTAAATAATTGGAGTTTTCGATAATTTTGTATCTGGGTTTTTGAGTTTTTGAGGGGTGCAAATGAATGTGGTTGGTAAAGTTAGTAGCTTTATAACACAGGGTGTGTATTCAGTTGCCACCCCATTTCACCCTTTTGGTGGAGCAGTTGATATAATTGTCGTGAAGCAGAATGATGAGACTTTTAGGAGTACCCCTTGGCATGTTCGATTTGGTAAATTTCAGGGTGTACTTAAAGGGGCAGAAAAAGTGGTTCGAATTGAAGTTAACGGTGTAGAAGCTGATTTTCACATGTATCTTGATAATTCGGGTGAAGCTTATTTTATCAGAGAGGTTGTTGCTGATAATGTGAATGAGGTGAATGGGGATATAAGGGATTCTGCTAGAAAGGAAGAAGTGGATACTAGTGATCTTGATAATGTGAACAATAACGAAGGTGTAAAAGAGGATAATGACTCTAATAAAGCTGAGTTGTCATCGCGAGATGAAGGTGTGACATTGGGTATAGAACGATTAGACGGGGGAGATTCCGATGGTGACAGGAGATCCTATGAGTTTCTGGACGAACAATCATCTTTGGAGGATTCGGCTGTAGCAGAACTTAGTTCCAGCAGATGTGAGAATGCGGATAATGTTGAGGAGGTCCTGGAATCACAGGACTCCAGTTCTGAAGTTGTTATGGTGAGTGTGGATGGCCATATATTGAAAGCACCCATCTTATCATCTGAAATGAATGTGGAAGATGTCAAATTAGACACGCCTAGGTTTCATCTAGGTCCTGGTCAGGGGACAGATTTTTCTGATAGTAACTCAGAGTTCATCTCAGGTGAAGCTACATGGGCTGATGAGTATCTGAGTTATCAGGCGTCACCAAAAATTTCTCCTGCAGACGCTTGCGATGTGAAAAAAGAGAGCAGTAAAGTTGAGCACCAGACAGATGTTTCTGAAGTAGATGGTCAATATCCAGTGAATCTGGACGTCAAGAACCAGGAAAATGGCAACATGGAGATTACATCATGTGTCATTAAGCAGAATGCAGTATCCAACAGCTGTTTGGAGCTCCAAGCGTCTGGCACGCATGTTGAGAATGAGGTAAATCAGCCAGATGTGGTTTCTCCTGCGATGATCCAGGAAGTGGTTGACGATTTAGAAAAGAAGCCTCCTGGGAAACTGGGAGACTGCAGTTCGTTAAATCCTGCTAAAACCCTCCCACAAGGTGAATCAGTGATGGGTTCTAATGGTTCTGATGGCTCAATAGACCATCAGATTGTTAGTGATAAACACCCTGAGAAACAGAACGATGTATCTTTAGCAACTGAAGCAATACATAGTGGCCAGAAAGAGCCAGATGAATGTATGCAATGTGAAAATGTGAAGCATCTTATAGAAGCTTTTCTTAAAGGTACAAAAGCTGATTCAGCACAAGTGGAGGGTCCCTCTTGTTATTGAATACGATTGCAGCCTCTCATTTATTTTTTGATTTATTGCAACTTCTCACTAATTTCGCACACTTTTAGTAATAGTGACAGGAGTAGAGATATCTCTTTGTGGCAGCTTGCTTCATGCTGGAATGGGTTCTAGTGCTGCTAGAGAAGCCTTTGATGCAAATTACATATCTGAGGAGGAATTCAGAAGTTCTTCAGAATCCATAATCAAGAACAAAAACTTAGTTGTCAGAATTCGAGGAAACTATATTTTGTGGGATAGAGCTGCTCCTATCATTCTTACCATGGCCGAATGTGATATGGAACTGCCTGATGAATGTGCTGATGTCATACCTGTGGAGTTGGAGGAGACCTCAAAATCAGGTGAGGATGGTAGTGAGATCTCTTCAGTTCCTTCTGGACGGCGATGGACTCTCTGGCCAAATCCATTTAGAAGGGTTAAGACACTTGAGAAAAGTAACTGTAATTCATCAAATGAAGAGGTCTTTGTTGATTCTGAATCTGGTTCAGTGTACCAGCCTATAGAACAAACAGCAATCGCTCAAGGAGGCAAGGAATCTCCTCAGGAGCAACTCGTGAGAACAAATATTCCCATTTCCAGTCAAATCACATCTTTAAAATTGAAGGAGGGGCAGAATGTGGTAACTTTCATTTTCTCAACCCGAGTCCTAGGGGAGCAAAAGGTTTACCGTCTTTCTTTCACTCAATATTTTGTTATAATGACGTGGTCTACTATATTTTTGTTTTCTTATTTTGGTTGCTCAAGCAACTTTCTGAAACAGGTTGAATCCCATATATACTTGTGGAAGTGGAACGCAAAAATTGTTATTTCTGATGTTGATGGGACTATTACCAAGTAAGATTTTGCACTAAAATTTTTGGCCTTCAAAATTGAATGTTTGTGCATGCTAGAAGATTGTCTTTTGCATACTTTGAAGTCATTAAAGATTTAATGGATAAAAGTAAGAGTTCTGTCAAATAAATCGGGATGGACTTGGGAGTTTTATTTTCTTGAACTGCGGCATAAAAAATGGAACGATTCTTGTTCTTCTTTTATACTACATATGGATTGTGCATTGTCTAAGCTACTAGATTATCAGAAGTTCTGACCTCAGTTGAACATTGCTTAATGCATTTATAACCCTTATATCTTCCTCAAGAATATCTATAACCTTAAAAGTTTATGAGGCTATCAATAAAGTCTAAAGTCTGACAAGGTTAGATTGTGTAATGTTATCGGAAATGAGTAGAACTGAAATACCACAAAAATCTGATTCATGCGTAATTGAGTTGAACAATGAGAAGATCTTTTTCTGGGGTGCCTATTGAGGAATACGCTACTGTAAACTTCATCTGATTTATGTGATAAAAATATGCTTAGTGATCATTATTTCTTTAGAAGTAAAAGTAATAATCCACATTTTATGTTACTGTCAAAATTGACTATGGATGTGGATATATATGATAACATACCTTTGGGCTACATGTTTCATCGTCCAGGTCCGATGTTCTTGGTCAGTTTATGCCTTTGGTTGGAAAGGACTGGACACATTTTGGAACTGCCAGACTTTTCTCTGCAATCAAGGTACTTCTTTCTCTGACCCACATACGAGATTTTGCATTTGACACTCCATTATGTGTCTAATACATTAATATATATATATATATATATATATATATATATTAATTAATTAATTAATTACTAGGACATGTGTTTGCTTACCCATTTTGATTGTGACAACTGACAACAGTCACATTTAGAACCAGCTTAAGACTATTCATCAACACCACCATATCATGATTTCTGCTGTGTCTACTTTTCTACACAACTACATTTTATAGTATGTATCAAGTAGCATGCAGAATTCCTGGGTGAGATGCCATTCCTTGAGGAAATTAGTAGTTCGTGGGAATTCCTCTCCGAATTTCTGAGTATATTGTGTGGTGGAATCTGTTTTATGCCATCTTTTTGTAAATGGATCATCAAAATATGTCTAAATTTGATTCTTCTAATATTTTGACCATTACTTCTTAAACTGCTTCAAGTTCAATTAATTGTTGATCGGATTTTCACAGCTAGTTCAGCTGCATCTCCTAAGGAAGACTTATATGAAATAAATAGCATGGGTGTCTGACACAAATGAGGCTGAAAATATTTGTCCTCACTTCTATTTCACTTGTATT
>JAJOOS010005979.1:0-22806 GCA_029582725.1 Solanum chiquidenum | reverse complement strand
ATTTGTTCTTTGGTTTTACATTGGTTTAGACAATTCAAATACATAATCTAATTTTAATTTCCTTTAATATTTAGTCATGTAACTAATACTTATTAAACTTATTTTAGCATGATTTAGTACTTTTAAATTATAATCATTTTCATTATGATTTGTTAATTTGCAATATTTATTTTACGCGATTTCATTATTATTATTATTATTTGGATATTTTAGTGTCATACTCATATCATATTTTGTGTTATTTTCTTAAGAAACACATTAGATAATTGTATTTTGGTAGGACTAAAGAAATATTTGAAGTACAAGTAAATTATATGTTTGTATGAATACTTTACCGGAAAAACCTGGAAAAACCCGAAAAACCCGAAAAAACCTGAGGTTGAAAAACTTGAGTTTTATTGGTTTGGTTTGGTTTATAGATTTAAAAATCCGACATAAATGATTTGGTTTGATAATTGAAAAACTCGAACCAACCCGGTCATGTACACCCCTACCCAGGACTATAGGGGCCTTGTAGGCATATGACGTATAAACAAAAATTAGCTAGAAAATATGTTATTTATGTATAAATAAGTTATGAACTACACATAATCTACACACTAGAAAAGTTGCGAAAATAAATTATTATCTGAAATTTAATATGCAACCTTATAATTAAGAAGGGTGTATAATTACTTAAAATATAAGCTCTTAAACTGTGAAATACGATATCATACGAATAACATAAGTTTGATGTATGAACAAGTGTTCTATAACATTGAAGCAGATCAACTTATAAATCTATATGATTTCTCCAGTTTAAACATTCAAAACATGCACTAGTAGACTTAATATTTATAAAACAGATGGCATTTAAACAAACAAGTTAGAAAATGTTTAACACATTAAGAACAAACAATTTATGACACTTTTTGCATGGGAGAAGTTGATTCTTGATACGTAGGCATATGATATATTTGTGAGAGAAATAACATATGGACAAATAAGTCTTGAACCATATAACATATGGGGTAATGTTTTCTTGAAACATATAGCATATAAACACGATTTCTATAAAACACATAAAATATACGCAGTTGATCTGGATAAAAGAATTATATGAACTTATGATCTATGATTAGTAGTTAAGTAGATAATTCTTAAGGGAAACCTGACATGTCATTGCTAGGTTTTATACACTGGGTAATATATTCAGATATAGATTATAATTTGAAACAGATACATTAATGTCCTATAGATCATAAATCATACATCATTTAAGTGGTTACACTTTGATACACTAATTATATAAAATTTTAAAAAACGTATAACAGACAAATAAATGATCTACTAGGCATGTGACATGTGAAGTCTTATCTTACGAAATACATAACATAAAAGACACATTCTTTATGAAGCAAGTAACATCTCAACAATAATTCATATCATACATAGCTTGTACGCAAATGAACTAAAATGTAAATAACATAGAAATGATTATCTCCTAAAAAAAAAAACTATTACACGTGTCATTACCTTTGTGAAACATATAGCATACAAATATATTCTTTATAAAGCAAATGACATGTAACCAATAATTCATATGACTTGCAATCTATATATATGTCTTAGAAACAGATGATTTATACGATTTACGATAAGTAGGCGAATAACCTATGACATGGGATATATGATTTGTTGTCTTTCTTGAAACAAGTAATACATAAACAATTAACCCATAAATCACATAATCATGTAAGTTCCCATCTTACAAAACATAAATCATATGTGACAAATAGACAAGTCTCACTAAACAAGTAAAACATTGCAGATTAGCAATAAGATTTTTATAAACATACAAATATATTCGTAATAGAATGACAATTAAACTCATATGGATAATAGAAGGAAGAAAACTTGATAGACTAGTGATTATAACTATCTCCAAATATACACACTTAGGTCTCGTACTAGAGATAACGAATAATCTCTTATACATATACTTAGTTAACTTAAATATTATTCCCCACTTATCTCATTAGCTTCAAAAAATTCTTTGGGTAGACTAATCACTTAAATGATACTATCATTTTATGACAAAGACCACGAAGAGTTCAAGATAACACAAAATACCTTCTTATGTAATGGTCCATACACAACATTTATAATATGAGTTCTTATAAAAAAACAAATCAAAGATCGTCCGGGAACATAATATACCTTAAGGTGGATCTAGAAATTTTTCATTACATTACCCTTCTACACAATATAACGCCATACAAAATTATTAACATACATCAAATACATAACCTGAAATCTATAGGACCCTTATATAGTGTGAACTCTTATTATCTTTCTTCCAGTGCAGACTCAATATTCAAGATATATGATATATCATAAACTTAGTCATTATAGCAATATGAGACAAATAATACTTAACAACATAAAAGTTAACTCATTCGATCAGTACTTCCTTTTACAACATTTAAAGCTAAAAGTACTTGTCAATTCTTAATACCAAGAAAATATCGCATGAGGATTATATTTTTTTTCCTAAATTATTGTTTTTTTTTTTACAAATAATTGAGAATATCTACTATGATTAGCAACTCAAATACAAAAGATAACGAAATATGTCAATATCTATGATCAATACTATGAATAAAATAATTATGACATATATTTATTTAAGCTTTCATGAAATACATTTATGTAGCAAAATACATATATATTCAGGAGAGTGCATTGTGTCGATACTTCATATTATTGTATGTAAGCAGGTTCTTCACAAAAAGTAAAATACAATTAATAATTCACATAACATATAACTGTTGATAGGTAAATTAGTCGTACAAATAATATGCAATTCACTAACCTAAAAGGGATAAAAGCATATAAACTAGTGAACATATGAAAACAGTACGATGTATACCCTTACGTTATAAAACATATGGTACATATAATCTTACAAGAAAATGTATTGTAACATATTCACATAGAGATTTTGACAACCTACTTTAATATGCATCAAACGCCATGACCTAACTACAAAAAATAATAATTAATGGGGTCATATTAGTCATGGTTTATAATCTAGAATATATCTAGAATGAAGGTATTTATATAAAAATATACACATTTTTTTTCTGTATAGAAATTGCGACATGTAAAAAAATGTTTGTGTGATGCAATGCCTTTCTCGTGGACAAATTACTTTATACATACATCATTAAATAAACTATCTTTAGAATAATTTTTTTTTTACATATAACTAAAACCTTATGAATCAAGCAACAATCAATAGTTAACATGCAAGGTGAGGAACACACATAATCCTATAAATAAATAAGTAAACTATAGCAGATGCACATATAAACTTATAACTTAATTCACTAAACAACCAGTACTTGTGTAATTATGCAATAATTCCTTTAAAGTGTCATACTCTAACTAAGAACTTCACTTCACACTGACACACACACACATATATATCTATATCTATATATATATATATATATATTTATATATATATATATATATATATAAGTAATTCAACTAATTTAAATAACATTCTTCTATATTTCAAAAGTACCCACTTCCGTCCTGTCACGACCCAGACCATCGTGATTGGCACCCACACTAACCCTTCGGTGGGAGAACCACTACTACAATCCAAACCAAACAACTCAACCAAAAACTAAAGCATTTAAGGATACGAAACAAGTAAATAGCTAAAAACTGAAGTTCCCATAAACTTTCAAAAGATCTAATAACTAACAATGCGGAAAAATACACCTAGAACCTGAAAGTCAATGTACCAAAACATCTAATAATGAACCAAAGTCTAAACAAGAAGGGTTACAACCCCAACTAACAACTAATAACTAACTAAAAAAGTCTAAGTCCAAAATGTGGACATAGACGAAAGGAGAACTCATGGCAGCCTGGAAGAACTTGCTCACCCTGGAATTCGAACGATCACTGATCTTCTAAGCGAGGTTTGTCAAAAGCCGCTTGAAGATGCCCTGTACTCAACAAAGAAAGAGCAAGATCAGTATCAGTACACAACCACAATGTACTGGTAGGATCACGCGGCTATCCCACTAAGTGCAACATACATAAACCATCACAACAATATAATCACATGCATATATCGAACATAAACAATATTATCAACATTTATGATTTACGAACAACGAACAATATCACATTTCTCAAGATTCACAATTACATCAAATCATTGGTTCTCTCACAGAACCCAAATCCAAATAGTTAGCATACCAGAACGTGGTATCCGATCCAATGTTTATGCCGTAACGTGGCAACCTATCCCATAATTATGCCGAAACATGGCAACTGATCCAAATTAGTGTACCGGAATGCGGTATCCGATCCAATCAACACACCACAATCACACTCACAGGTACATTCTCAATAATCATTCAATCAAGAAGTAATTCATGGTATATAGTTATTCATATATCTCATATTACAATAAGTGTGATCAATAATGCAACATTCACATACATACATGTATCATAATGAAGCAAGAACAAACATACATCACACAATCATAGAATCACAACCATCACCTACCTCGAAACAAGCTTGAAACCCTAAGAAATTTGATCCTTCCCTTTTCGGATTCGTTTCGCTTGTTCTTGGTCTACAAACAATCAATATAATATGGGAATCAATAAACAATCACTAATTACCCAGATTACTAACAATTCTAACAACCCTAGATCATACCAATGATCCTAAGTATCCAAATTAGGGCTTTTTCCACCATAGTTTCTAGATCAAAACCCTCCCCCATCGATAATTACCCATTCTATTATGTTCTACGGGTCGAAAAACGGATTCGGGGAGTGAAAAGCTTACCTTTAACCTCAAGAATGGTGGAAAACTGTCAAGAGTCGCTTGGGGTTCAGTCCTTAGCTCTAAAAATCAAAAAGTGCAGAAGAAAGTCATTTCGGGGTTTATTTACGACTTTAAGTCGCGTCTGGCCCGCCACAACGGTCCTCACCCCGCTACAGCTTCTCCGTCAGAGCGACCAAAACCACCGCCAAAGCGGCTTGCACGAAACAGTGAACTATTTTAATAATTCCAAGACCCCCATTTTACAACACACCTTTAACCAACGACGCTCATAAAATATCGTTCACGCTAAGATCGATTTTGGGATTTCTACTCACCCGAATTCAATTCCATAAAGTCGTACAGATTCCTTAACAATTTATCTAACTACTCAAGTAATCAAAATCATAATTAAATCCCCCAATTGTTACCAGATTTTCCTACACCTTAATGACTCTGATTTCGTCCAAATTGGACTAGGTTGAGAAATCCCAAGTTACTACGAAAAAGTTTTCCGACCCAAAAATTTTCCCCGTTGGTTTTTCTGTAACGACGGAACCCGGTCATTACAATAGATACCAATTTACCCATCACTCGTCCCCGAGTGACAAACTTAGGAAAAACAGACTAAGGAAGGAATGAAGTAGTGCCTGAATCGATGAATAATTGGGTATATGTGTCTCGCATGTCCCTCTCGGTCGCCCAAGTAGCTTCCGCAACTGGACGTTGCTTCCATTGAACCTTCACGGACTTAATCTCATTGTTCCTCAACTTGCGTTCATCACGATCAAGAATTGCAATCGGTTCCTCCTCATATTTGAGGTCTTTGTCTAACACAATTGAGTCACATTTAACGATGTAATCCCCGTCACCATGATATCTCTTCGACATGGACACATGAAAGACTGGGTGAACACCCGATAGATTATGAGGTAAAGCCAATCAATAAGCTACCAGTCCTACACATTCAAGAACCTCAAAGGGACCAATGTATCGTGCACTTAGTTTTCCCTTCTTGCCAAATCTCATCACCCCTTTCATGGGTGATACCTTAAGAAGAACATTCTCACCGATTTGAAACGCCATATCTCTCACCTTATGATCCGCATACTTCTTCTATCTACTCTGGGCTGCTAAAAGGTTAACTTTAATACTCCTCACTTTATCTTGAGCATCCTTCACTAAATCAACCCCCAAAGATTTCACATCCCAGCCTCGAACCAACCTATGGGTGATCTACATCCCCTCCCATAGAGTGCCTCAAATGGTGTCATATCTATGTTGGACTGATAACTATTATTATAAGAGATTTTACACAAAGGTAAGAACTTATCCCAATGCCCTCCAAAATTAATCACACATTCCCTCAACATGTCTTCTAACACTTGAATAGTCCTTTCTGACTGCCCGTCTGTGTGTGGATGGAAGACTGTACTAAAAGTGAGTTGTGTGCCCAGTTCAGCATGTAATTTCCTCCAAAACTTGGATGTGAATTGGGTACCACGGTCTGAGATTATAGAGAGGGGCATCCCATGCAACCTCACCATCTCTTTCACATAAACTTTAGTCAATTGTTCAGCATTATAATCTATTCTTGCCAGAATAAAATGGGCTGACTTAGTCAATCTATCTACCACTACCCAAATAGAGTCAAACTTCCCCAAAGTCTTGGAAAGACCAACCACAAAATCCATGGCTATCCTTTCCCACTTTCATTTCGGAATTGGCATTCTTTGCAGCAACCCTGCAGGCCTTTGATGTTCATATTTCACTTTTTGGCAATTTTGTCATTTCGCCACAAACTCCTCTATATCCTTTTTCATGACCGGCCACCAATAAATTCGGTTCAAAATTCGATACATCTTCGTCACCCCCGGATGAATAGAATATCGCAAACCATGAGATTCTGCCAATAATTTCTGAATCAAGTCATCTACTCTAGGAACACAGATTCTTCCCTTAAAATTGAGCACACCTTCCGCATCAAAAGTGGTCTATTGTGCCTTACCAATCGCAGTCTTCTTTCTAAGCTCTTCCAAATTCTCATCATCAAATTGTTTGGCCTTGATCTCCTCAATGAATGTGGCCCTCACTTCAATTCTAGCTAACACCCCACCTCTTTTTGAGATGCCCAACTGCATGAATTTAGACTCTAAGGTCTGAATTTCCTTAGCCAAAGGTCGTTTGGTTACACTTAAGCAAGATAAACTACCCATACTCGCCGCTTTTCGACTCAAAGTGTCTGCCACCACATTAGCCTTGCCCGGATGGTATTGAATGGTGACATCATAATCTTCAAGTAACTCCATCCACCTTCGTTGTCTCAAATTCAGATGCTTTTGAGTGAACACATGCTGCAAACTACGATGATCAGTAAACACTTCACACTTAACTCCATAGAGGTAATACCGCCAGATCTTAAGAGCAAACACCACCGCTGCCAACTCCAAATCATGTGTTGGATAATTTTTCTCATGCACCTTTAATTGACGCGAGGCATAAGCTATAACATTCTTATGCTACATCAACACAGCACCCAAACCAAAATGTGAAGCATCACAATAAATAATAAAATATTTACCTTCAACCGGTAATGCTAAAATAGGCGCGGTGGTCAAGAGAGTCTTGAACTTTTGGAAGCTCTCCTCACATTTTTTAGTCCATTCAAATGGTATCTCTTTTTTGGTCACATTAGTCAAGTGAGTGGCAATAGAAGCAAAGTTCTTCACAAATCGACGATAGTAGCTAGCGAGCCCACAAAACTCCTAACTTTCGTCATAGAGCTAGGCCGAACCCAATTCTTAACAGCCTCAATCTTTTGAGGATCTACCATTACTCCTTCTCTTGAAACTACATCTCCAAAAAATGCAACAAAAGTCAACCAAAATTCACACTTAGAAAATCTAGCATACAACCTTTGTTTCCTAAGAACACCCAAAACAATACGAAGATGGTCGACATGCTCTTCCTCACTTTTCAAATAGACAAAAATATCATCAATAAAGACTATGATAAAAGAATCGAGAAATGGCTTGAACACCCCATTCATTAAACTCATGAAAGCTGCAAGCGCATTAGTCAAACCAAAAGACATAACCAGAAATTCATAGTGCCCATAGCGAGTCCTAAACGCCGTCTTAGGCACATCCTCAGGCCTAATTTTCAATTGATGGTAGCCATACCTTAGATCAATCTTGGGGAAAACTGATGCACCTTGCAATTGGTCAAAAAGATCATCTATTCGAGGCAAAGGATACTTGTTTCGAATAGTGACCCTATTCAATTACCGGTAATCTATACACATTCTCATACTACTATCTTTTTTCTTAACAAACAAAACTGGAGCACCCCATGGGGAAGCACTAGGAAGAATAAATACCTTATCAAGAAGTTCTTGGATTTGAGCCTTAAGCTCTCTTAATTCTGCTGTGCGATATGGAGGGATAGAAATGGGACGAGTACCAGGTTCTAAATCAATGCAGAAGTCTACATCTCTATTCGGAGGTATACCAAACAAGTCATTAGGAAATACCTCTCTAAATTTTGACACCACATGAATAGATTCAATAGATAGAGTCTCAACCTCAACATCCCTAATATGAGCCAAATAAGCCAAACAACTCTACCCTATCAATTTCCTAGCTCGAATGAAGGATATGATCTTTGCTTGCTTAGGCGTGTACACTCTTTCCCACTCTAATTTTTCCCTTCTCGGAATTTCTAGAGTTACAGACTTAGTATTACAATTAAGCACATCATAATAGGGGGACAACCAAGTTATGTCTAAGATTATATCAAAATCAGTCTTATCCAAAATCACCAAATCAACCCAAGTCTGAAAACCCATAAACAACATAGGGCAAGCACGATAGACATGGGTGACTATGACTGACTCTCCAACTGGTGTAGAAACATGGATAGGGGCATCAAGTATATCACAAATCATAGCAAATTCTGAGGCAAATCACACGGGTACATATGAATAAGTAGAACCCGGATCAAATAACACATTAGCCATCCGATCACAGACAAGAAAAGTACTTGTGATCACTGCGTCAGACGCCTCTGCCTCATTCTTGCCCGAAAAGGCATAGCACTGAGCCCTATCATCTTGACGAACCATTTCCCTACCTAGTTGTACGTTACCTCTGCCTGCATTACCATTTCCCCTACTTTCACGGCCTCGTTGATTACCTCCTTGCCCACCTTGTGGACGCTCTCGACCATTATTACCATTTCCAGCGGGTACCACTTCTCTAGTCTGCTGCTGCACGGAATCTAACACGCGTGGGTGGGGACAATCTCTCATCATATGCCCAAGCTCTCCACAGTTGTAACATGTACGATCAAAAGATGGCCTGCCGCGCATTGAAGGCGCGACTCCCTGGCTATCCTGAGTTTAATTATGAGATGGAGTTCCTGAGTAATTACCTATAGAGGCGGGCATAGCAGACTGAATTAGCTTGGCTGCAAGCGTTGGCCTTCCGGACCCCTTGCAGTAAGAACCTTGAAAGTTACCCGAGTTCTTGGCCCTTTTTGCCAATGCTTTAGCCTAACCGTCTCGCCTCACCCCCTCTACTTTCTTAACATAGTATGTTACCTCATTAAAGCTCCTTTCTGCAGAGGTCATATGAATAAATAATACCTGCAACTCAGAATTTAGTCGCCTAATAAATAAATGAATCCTCTCCTTCTCAGTTTCACCAATTGAGTAGCATATCTAGACAAAGCATGGAACTTGGCCTCATATAAGCAGCCACATACATACCACATTGCTCTAAAGCCATGAACTCATCCTTCTTGTGATCCCTCAAAGTCCTAGGCACATACTTTTCTAGAAATAGAGCATAAAAATGGGTCCAAGTAAGTGGAGGTAAAGTTGAAGATCTTCATTCCATATAAGCTCTCCACCACTGCTTAGCCTTACCTTGACGTTGAAAGGTCACGAACTCAACCCCATGCTGATGGACAATTCCCAACTTATGAAGCCTCTCATAACAATCTAAGATAAACTCATAAGCATCCTCATTCTCAAAATCAAGAAACACATGAGGCTTTAGCTTCAAAAACTTAGTCAACATTTCATGATCATTATCAGTCATAATAGAACCCAACAAATGATGGAAGAAAGCATCATTACCTCCCGTTCCACCCACCTTAGGCGCAGTGCTAGCAACAGGGGGATTAGTAGGAGCTTGAGTTACTTGAGCAAAAGGAAGCACTCCAGGACCAACCAACCCTTTCAGGAATGACATGATCTATCGAGCTAACACTGGGTCTATGAGAGGAACATCAGTAGTCTCAGCCTGCACCTCTTCCTCTTGTCCAACCTCCTTAACATGTTCAACCTCAATATCCTCTTCTATCTCTTCATGATGCACATGGGGGGCCTCATTTATGGGAGCATCTCCAATCGGTGCTCAATTCGTAACATGTGCTGCCCTTCCTCGGCCTCTACCCCTGCCTCGATTGCGACCTCTCGCTACACATTCCTCAGCTGGAGCATTGACGGGAGCTACGGGCTTGACGCCATCGAATATATTGTTAACCATATGCGGATAGAAGAGTGAAGGAGGTTAGATAACAATTTAAATCATCAGATACCAATTGGAATCAAGTCATAGCACGAAAGGAGAAATGACAGAGAGATTTCCTAAAGTCCTATAGCCTCTCGAAAAAAAGTAAAGGTGTCCCCGTACCGTTCCGCAAGACTCTACTAGACTCGTTTTGGTACATCGTGATCAACGAACCTAGGCTCTGATACCAACTTTGTCACAACCCAAACCATCGTGATTGGTACCCATACTAACCCTTCAGTGGGAGAACCACTTCTACAATCCAAACCAAGCAAATAAACAAAAAAACTAAAGCATTTAAGGATACGAAACAAGTAAATAGCTAAAAACTGAAGTTCCTATAAACTTCCAAAAGATCTAGCAACTAACAATGCGAAAAAATACACCTAGAACCTGAAAGTCAATGTACCAAAACATCTAACAATGAACCAAAGTCCAAACAAGAAGGGTTACAACCCCAACTAAAAAGCTAATAACTAACTAGAAAAGTTTAAGTTCGAAATGTGGACATAGATGAAAGGAGAACTCATGGCAGCCTGGAAGAACTGGCTCACCCTTGAATTCAAACAATCACTGATATTCTAAATGAGGTCTGTCAATAGCCGCTTGAAGATGCCCTGTACTCAACAAAGAAAGAGCAAGTGCAGTATCAGTACACAACCACAGTGTACTGGTAGGATCACGCGGCTATTCCATTTATTGCAACATACATAAGTCATCACAATAATATAATCACATGCATATATTGAACATATACAATATTATCAATATTTACTAACAACGAACAATATCACATTTCTCAAGATTCACAATTACATCAAATCATTGGTTCTCTCACGGAACCCAAACCCAAACAGTTAGCATATCAGAACGTGGTATCCGATTCAATGTTTATGCCAAAACGTGGCAATTGATCCCATAATTATGCCGAAACGTGGCAATTGATCCAAATTAGTTTATCGGAACACAGTATCCGATCCAATCAACACACCACAATCACACTCACAAGTACATTCTCAATAATCATACAATCAAGAAGTCATTCATGGTATATAGTTATTCATATATCTCATTTACAACAAGTGTGATCAATAATGCAACATTCGCAGACATAAATATATCATAATGAAGCAAGAACAAACATACATCACACAATCATATAATCACAACCATTACCTACCTCGAAATAAGCTTGAAACCCTAAGAAACTTGATCCTTCCCTTTTCAGATTTGTTCCGCTTGTTCTTAATCTTCAAACAATCAATATAATACCAGAATTAATAAACAATCACTAATTACCTGGATTACTAACAATTATAACAATCCTAGATCAGGGTCTTGGAATTATTAAAATAGCTCATTGTTTCATGCCAGCTGCTTAGGCGATGGTTTTAGTCGCTTTAGCGGGGCGGCTGTAGCGGAGTGAGGATTGTTGTGGCGGGCTAGACGCGACTTAAAGTCGTAAATAAACTCTAAAATGACTTTATTCTGCACTTTTTGATTTTTAGAGCTAAGGAACGAACACCTTTAACCAACGGCACTCACAAAATATCATTCACGCTAAGATCAATTTCGGGAGTTCTACTCACCCGAATTCAATTCCGTAAAGTCGTACAAATTCCTTAATGACTTATCTAACTACTCAAGTAATCAAAATCATAATTGAATCCCCCCGATTGTTACCAGATTTCCCTACACCTTAATGAATCCAATTTCATCCAAATCTGGACTAGGTTGAGAAATCTCAAGTTACTACGAAAAAGTTTTCTGAACCAAAAAATTTCCCCGTTGAATTTTCTATAATGACGGAATCTGATCGTTGCACGTCCACATGAAAAAGGAAGTGATACTATTTCCTCTGTTACTCTGAATATTAACTTATATCTAACTCCTGAATATTATTTGATTCTAACCTTTAATTGCATAATAATCTATTTTCAGTCTTAATTTTTTTTATTAAGATAGATCCTTACAATTACATTCTTATAAAATAATTGAAAATACTTAGTACAGTCCTGAAGTACTTATAGAAGGGCAATTATAAATCACTGTCTTGTCGGGATATTCGAATACCATGTGACTAGGGATTAAACTAGAAACTAATTCCTTAGAAAAACTAGTATTAGGCCTTTTGGCCTAATATAAGGTCACCTTTGGTAGAGATAATTTACACTACATTTGAGCAGAGTATGAATTAGAAGTAACTTCCTAAGACTTAGCTCTATCACACGATCTAATTGATGAAAAAAATAGTAACTATATCTAAATGCCTCGTAGCCTCATGATTATAAGTGTGGTGCACAACACACCCATAAGTAAGACTCTACTAGACACGACTTGTGAACTCCCTGGGACACCACTTGCTCTGATACCAAGTTTGCACGCCCCAACTTAGGGGAGGCGCGACAGGCACCCAATGCCTCACCTGATCGAGTGAACCAACTAAAACATAAAGCAAATGAAACAATGAGGGCTAAGAAGGTGCCACAATAACTTGTTGAAATAAGATAACTAGACTGGCAAGGTCACAACAACATTAAAGACATAAAATAGGCTGGCAAGACCAACTTAACTAATAAAGAACTAGAAAGCCGACAAGGCTGCAGTTGAAATCATAAATGCAATAAGTCGACAAGGCTACAATAGAAGTTGAGAAGACCCAACGAAGTATGTCCACAAGTCTCTACGAATAATACAACTCAAATGGTTGGAGAAAGTCTCCAACGATACCAACAACTATATATTAAACTCTAGTATGAAAACTCTATCGACAACCAATAGCTCCAGGAAGAATGGAGCTTACAAATTCTCAGCTAAGACAACGCCCCTATTGCAAAGGCCAATCAAGATATCTATTTGATCCTGCAGCATGACATGCAGCGTCCCCAGTCAATCAGACGTCAGTACGAATGAAAATGTACTAGTATGTAAGGAAGAGAGTGAAATCATAACCAGTTGCGATAAAAAGGGTAAAAGAGATACCACCTGGAACTGAAACTCTGAAATCCTCTATGGCTGACGTCTGAACTCCTAGTAGTCAAATATACATGATATGCTCGTGTAATTTTATGTCATGATATATACGTATAAATATAGGCATTAGGCCCCATACCTCCCGATTATAGCTCAAGAGTAGAATGCAGAGCATGTCATGGATTTATAACACTTATATGTTATTGTTGTCATGTTGCCAATCTTGGCCCGGTTGTACTCTTGTTCTCAAAATCTCGTAATCACTTTTGTATAACATGTAACGACTAATAAAACCTCATAGGCTTTTAGAATAAATAGGAATACTGAATTTGACTCTAGAAAGGTAACTTAAACTTGAGGGTATTCATAAGGAGTTTAAGGAGCTTAAGAAGGCTCATCGTAACTTCACTTAGCTTTTGTACAACCATTTAGGCGTATAGACTCGAAGCTGTTGACTAGACTTCAACTTAGAAAAATTAATCATTTAAAAACTCAAAAGGAAACTGACATGCCTGACTTGATTTACTATAGGAAACTCCAATTTGGTAGTGGAGTGAGTCTGCTTAGAAACAAAATTGGTTGACAAGTATATAACCAAAAGAATAGGGTACAACGTTTAGTATGAGTATGATTTTCGACAATTTTTTGGTAAGAATTTCTCACGAGAAAGAACAGTTTCACAACCCCTTAGATACAACATAATAAATCTTCATCAGTTCAGCCTCATTCTTAGGACAATAGCTTGTTAAAAGATATGAGGAATAAGAAATTCTACGGAAAGTAACTTTAACCGTCAAGTATACTTCAAATAGTACAAACACCATAATAATATGATAAATTCAAAAAAATAAGATCAGTTGACATCCCAATGCCCTTCATAGAGGGTCTTCCTAGCAATAGAATAGTAAAAATGAAACATTCAATGATTTATAATATTTAGGATTCCTACGATATGGAGAAAGAGTTTTGCCTTAACATACCTTTAATATGATCTTGAATAATCTTGATGGAGAAATCAATTTTCAATATACTACTCTCAGAAGACAGCACCATTTTCTCCTTTGGAAAAAGCGGGAGGGGGAATTGAAGTTAATAGGATGATGATGCTCTTCGTGATACAAAATTGTAATATTACCGTAAATAATTTGCTTCATGATTTATCCTACAAACTTCAAAATGGCTAAACTAGTTGCAACATACCATTATTAATATAATGGAGTGAAGATATTTTATGGAGTACATGTAAATCTTAAGAAAATAAAAATGGTGGCTTTTATTTGATTCATAAAGTGTACTTTAAATGAAGCCACCTTTTATTTAAATAATTTGTGGCTGACTTCCTTTGCATCCACGTGGGTTGGAGGTGGCAACACCTAACCATAATATTTATTCCCATTGTATACGCATTCGGGTATTATTTAAGTTGGTAGTAAAATATATATAACTTTATAATTTTATCGTAATTAATAGAATTTTTTTGAACAAAGCCTACTTTTTATAATAATAATTTTTTCAACATCACTAAATTTACTGTCCCCGTTAAAATATTACTAATTTATAAAACTATTATAAAATAAGTACATATGCGAATATATCGTAACTTAAAAAATTTCACAAATATTTGAGATTTTTTTGAAAGTAAATAAAATATATTTTTATAAAAAATTTAATTCAAAATTGATATGTCAAAACATACGCGAGGTTACAATAAAACTCTCACATTTAGGCTCTTAAGCCTTCGACATCGTATGAAAAACAAACATAAATAGCAGAGGTTTTACATCGATGATAAGTGCATTTGGTTTTTGCTTGAGTTTAGTAATGAGTACGATTAAATTTTTAGCGAAAAATGTTGTAAGATCGATGAAGAAGCGATCAATGATAAGCGAAGATCCATGGATTGATAAAAATCTTCAAGGTACAAGCTAATGTTGATAGATAAGGGTATTGTGTTATACGGTTGAATTTACAATTCAGATTTTTCATTTTAAGTTTACATTCGTGGTGAGATATGTTTTCAAGGTATGAGTTGGCAAGGTGAGAAATGATCAATTGTATTAGGTATTGAGAATTTGAAAGGACTTACACCTTGATTGAGTCGTAAGATTTATTATTGTTGATTGTTAAGTACCCAAGAGGGATTTTCATTTAAAAGTGTTGGTTTATAGTAAGGTAAATGATCGGAGTGTTCATGATGGCTATTAGTATTGGGAGTGTGGACTTCAGTGGAATGATGTGAAGAGTATGTGGAGTCAACTCAATGGAAATGACTGGTACTGACTCTTCGGAGGAAAACCTTTAGTGTTATTCCGTAAAATTCTTACGTGACCATTTATTTCGTTTTGTACACGGGGGTGAGTATGTTTCACTGGCTATGCTCTCGTGTGTTTTCACTTTTGTGGGTGGATACCTAGTGGTGGATCAGGGGTACAAAATCCTGCGATGTTCTTTTGGTTGAGTGGGAAGATTGAGAAGATTTGGTTATTTTGAATGACATATTTGGTGTTGTCTTGGAGTTGTTAAAGTATTTTAGTGGTTCTACATGTACCACCTTGGTTATGAGAATTTATAGAAGAGCTACCATGCGTATTTATGGTTGTCCGACAATCTTAATATTCATCTTGTCGTCGAGGTCGTGTAACGATTATGTGTGGTTGAATATGGGGATCATTGGGTCCAATTCTATTGTTCTTAATAGGTAATCTACAATTACTAAATCTAGCATTTCGATAGTGTTGTTGGAGGGTTTGTATGCTTGAATATATCCCTCGATGCGTATCTAATGTCTAAAGATTAAATTTTTATAACTTAAGCTCATGGAAATTTATGTTGTGAGATGGATATGTTGATAAGAACTGTGATTGTGGGGTATTATGAGTGTGTGTTGGTTAGTTTAGGTTCACTTCTAATTGTAGTGAGTATTGATTTGGAATTTTATCATGCTTAAGTGTTTAAGAATTCGTCCGGATGATTGTGTCAAGGTCCTTGATAACATGTTGTAGACATGTGTACGATCAACTTTGATGGTTGTTGGGAATCGCTTTTGTTGTTAGTTAAGTTTAAATACAACAATAATTATCACTCAAGTATTGAGATGACTTCATTGAGGCATTATATGGGAGGATGTGTAGGTATTCAATTGGTTGGTCTAAGGACCAAGGAGATAAAATCCGTGAAAGTTCAATGGAAGTATCGTCCAATTAAGGAAGCTACTTGGGAAAACAAGAAGGACAAATGAGACAAGTATCCCCAGTAATTCGACGATTCAGATACTACTCTACCCTTACTTCAGCCAGTCTTTCCTAGTTGATCACTCGTGGACGAGTGATGGGTAAATTGGTATCTATTGTAACGACCTGATTCCGTCGTTAGGGAAAAACCAATGGAGAAAGAATTGGGGCCAGAAAACTTTTGAGTGGTAACTTGGGATTTCCTAACCTAGTCCAGAATTGGATGAAATCGGAGTCAAGTGAGTCTAGGAAATTTTGGTAATTAATGAGAGATTTAATAATGTTGTTGATTACATGAGTAGATAGCTAAGACATTAAGAAACCCGTATGACTTTACGGAATCGAATTCGGGCTAGTAGAACTCTCAAAACTAATCTTAGCGTGAGAGGGTAGTTTTTGAGTGTCATGAGATGAAGGTTTGTTGTGAAATGAGGGTTTGAAACTCTTAATTTAGCTCTATGTTTCCGTGCAAGCCGCTAGGGCGGGGCTGCTGTGGCGGGACACTCGCGACTTAAGTCAGAAATAAACCCCAAAAATGTCATTATTCTGCAAACTTCATTCTTAATAGTTAGGAAACGACCCTAGGCAATTTCTTGGCAATTTTTCACGAAATTTGGTGCTAAAGGTGACGTTTTTACTCCCCTATTCCATTTTTCGATCCGTAGAACTTAGATTCTTGGGTAATTATTATTAGGGGAAAGTTTTGACCTGCAATTAATGGTGGAAAAAGCCCTAACTGCACCTTAGGATCATGGGTTTGGTCTAGGGTTATTGAGTTTGTTATAATATGGTTAATTAGACCTTCGATTGTTGATCGTTGCATATATTAACTGTTTGTAGACTTAGAACAAGCGGAAAGAATTCAGAAAGAGAATATTCAAGTGCCTTAGGGGATTCAAGCTTGCATTTGAGGTATGTGATGGTTTGATTTTATGTTTGCGTAATGTGTGTTGGTAATTGCTTCATTGTAATGCATGTATGTATGTTAATGAAGCATTGTTGATCAAACCTAATGTAAATGAGTATGAATGAACGATTCTATGCCATGAATCAACACTTGATTGTGTGATTATGAGAATGTACATTGTGTTTGTGATTGTGGTATGATGATTGGATTGGGTGTCACGTTCCGACATACTAACTTGGATCGAGTGCCATGTTCCGGCGCATATATTAGATTTGGTGTCATGTTCCGACACACTAATTGGGATCGGGTACCACGTTCTGGTATACTAACAGTTTGTGTATGGGTTCCATGAGAGGACTATTGAATTGGGTTCTATGAGAGGACCATTGAATTGTCATATTTATTTGTTATTGAGAATGTGGATTTGTACATTGCTCTTGAAATGATAACTGTGTTTATATTCAGTACATGTCATGCTTACCTTGTTGTGATTCTAATATATGTTGTTCTTATTGGGATAGCCGTGTGATCCTACTAGTACGTTGTGGTTGTGTGATGATACTGCACTTGCTTGTCCTTTGTTGAGTACAGGGCATCTTCATGTAGCTACTGACAGACCTTATTTAGGTGACTTTGAGCGTGATCGGATTCAAGGGTGAGCCAATTCTTTCAGGCTGCCATGGATCTCTTTTGTTTAAGTCCACTCTTTTCGGCCTCAGACTATTTATTTAGGGTGTTTTGTTTAGTTTTTGGGGTTGCGCCCCCTTTTCTTAGACTTGTTAGTTAATAGATGTTTTGGTACAATGACTTTCAGGTTCTAGGGGTTGAATTTCCACATTAGTTATGTTTCGTTGTTTTAGTTGAACCCTTGGAACTCCATTTTTATTGTCATTTAAACCTGCTTCCGTATCTTTAAATGCCTCATTTTTCGTTAAGTTGTTTAGTCAGGTTGTAGTAATAGTTCTCCCACCGCAGGGTTAGTGTGGGTGCAAATCACAATGGTTTGGGTCGTGACATCTACAGACATGGCTTCATAGACACCCTAAGAGTCTTGAACTCTGTGCTCTAATACCAAGTTTTTCACGCCCCGAGCCTACACCCTGGACGCGACTGGCACTTGAGAATCATTGCTGGTTCTCAAGCGAACCCTTGGCCTGACTCAATACTCAACAGACTTACTCAACATTAGATGAATTCAAAAGTTAAGATTTAACTCAAAAGCCTCAAGACATAACTCAAAATATTTAAAAAAACATTCAACTGGCAAAAAGAGGCAACTCGAGTCTAGAACATTAACAATTGAAAATGAAACAGACTTCTCAAAACTCTACTATCTATGAAACCTCTAAGTACTACAGTGGATGTCGAGACAAGACCCCCAATAATCAATCAAAGTGTGGAGCTCTCCGGAAAGCAAGGAGGCTCACCAATCAAACTCTGGGACTGCAAGTGGTATCAATGGGGCACTGGTTGATGACCCTGGTTACATGTATCTGCATCATGAAAGATGCAGACCAAATGGCGTCGGTACATGAAATGTACGATCATGAAAGGGGAACTCCAAAACACAGACATAAGCTGGAACTGATAAAAAGGAAGAACATACTCACCTCATCTCAACTCAACTCAACTCAAGGATAGTCAAAGAGATTCAAAGATACTCAAACTCAGAAATACTCACCTCATCTCAACTCAACTCAACTCAAGGATAGTCAAAGAGATTCAAAGATACTCAAACTCAAAAATACTCAACTCAATTCAGTATAGAAACAACAATAAGGATGCATTATAAAGAAAGCTTTTAAAACAGTAAGTAACAACTCAATGTATTTAAAAATACAAAAATAACTCTTTACTCTTATTTGGGAGATTTTGTAATCGACAACCATCACTATGAGCTATGTGATGATACAACATCTCGCCCACACTGCCAGAACCTCCTTATACCTTGCTGGAGTCTAGGACATCCTCAACTAAGTGGACCACTAATCTATGCTTAAAATACACTAAAGAATCATCAAAAAAGTATGACCCTTTACCCATGTTGGCAACATGATTTATGAGGACTTTGAGTTGTCTGAACTCGTCCCTATATCGGTGCTCAATACTACTCCCAATAATATAACTCATGCTCATATGTTTAAAAATATTTCATCATCCTCAACTTTGAGATTATTACTCAAAAGATTCTCTTAAAAGAGATAGTGCTCAAAACTCCTCATGAACTCATTTGGAAATCAAGGTTTCCATTCATTTTAGATGTAAAAGTATTTACTCTTGGGAATATTTAGTTCCCATATATTAATTTTGAAAAAATGAAATTCAACTCTCCACATCCTCATACTTAAGTACTCAAGTCTTAAAAATAAGTTTTAAAAGTTTGCAAAAAACTTCTCAATGACTCAAAAGAACTCCCTCGAACTTTACTCTTAACTCTATCTTGAATTTGAAAATGTGAATTCAAGAATTATGATTTGGATATACGGTTTTCTAAATTATTAGGTTGTAGTCTGGATAGTTAGAATCAGGAAAAGAGTAGGGATACATTTTAAAAGAACTTAGATGGAACGAACGACGGAAAATAGACAGGGGCAGGCGACCATGGCGCATTCCTGGCGCAGGGCGTGGCCCCAAACTTCAGAGTACCATTTCTGGCGTACTGCAGGCGTGGTGCGCCAGCCCTCCCTAGCGCATCGCGCCACCCCCTCCCCAGAATGTTCTGATGAATTTTTCTTCTCAATTTTCAGCCCCGATTTTCATAGAATCAATCGACTTCCTCCTAACTCTCTTAGATTTGTATACCCAACATAAGTAAATGAAAATATACTCAAATCTTCTCAAGAACAACCCTCAAATACTAGACTCTCATATGAAGAACTCAACAAAACTTCATATTCCAGAACGAAGCAATAGAACCTCTAAGAACTCAATCAAGAACTCAATATACTCAATCTCATGGATGAAAATCGAAAGGAAAACTCATGTTTGGCGTGTGGGGGACTATGGAAGCTTACATACCTCGTAAGGATCAAATCCTTGGCAAAATTCCTCAAAGATCGCAAGAGCTCTTGAACGCTTGAAGCTTTTTATCCCTTTCTTCCTATTGAACTTATCCCTAGCTTTCCAAACGTTTTTAGAATTTAGCGTAATCTAATTCTAATCAGCTTTGACCCCTAATTTGGGTGTAAAAATGTGTGGACTAAGTGGGGTAAGGAAAAGATCAAAATACCTCTCCATAATTCGGATGAATTTCCTTAACTGGACAGACTGAACTCAAACAGACATATCTCCCTCATCCGAACTCAAAATTTAACAAACTCGGTGGTGTTGGAAAGAAGACTCAAAGATCTTTCATTTGATATCTCATGGGCCACCTAACTCATCCTGTGTTGACAGTTATAGTCGTTTGAATTTGACCCTAAACTCACAATTGAAGTCTAAATTGCCCAAATCTCAATTTAGCTCTTTCCAATTTAGTTCTTTCTAAAATTAGCTCTTTCTAAGACCGGGCTGTTACATGAACCTCCGACCTTCTGGATGGATGCTATCATTATTGGACTGCAAATACAAAATTCCTTTTTTAGCTTTTTAGGTTGCTGCTGCGATTAAATATCGCTGCTATGTTCCAGAGATGACTCGATAGGTATGTTGGGCTGGAAAATCTAATAAATCCATTGGGCTGAAAGCCCCATCTTTAGGACATGTGGAGTGGGGAGAGTCGATTAGACTTGATTTGGACATTTCATAGAAAAGCAAAAAATTCTTAAATAACTTAGAGTTTGAAACATAATTAGCCTCATTAGCTATAATTTGCGTAATTACGTATCGTAGCTATAGTTTCAATAACTATTGCATATCTTTCTTGAAATTTACCTTTTTATTATAGAAATTGTATTTTTAACTTAATTAATGAAGCAGAAATTTAGTTTATTAAAAAGGAAAATAATCCCACAAATCATGGTTATTGTATCTGATTAGAATTTCTTACCAAATATGACTTCTATCAAACAAAGAAAACATGTCAAAAAATGACTTCATATATATTTATATATATATATATAGTAAATGTATACACATGCTGAAATTATATAAATAAATAGTTGAAACGTATACTTGCTGATAATATACAAATACAAAAAAGTAATTGTATATAATTGATGAAAAATATACAAATTAGGTATAAAAAGTAAGAAAGCCACAAAAAATATTGTTACGCTAAATCCATAGAATCATATACATTAATGTCAAATGTATTGATAGAAATATAATTCAAAAAAAATATACAAAACAAATTATACAAATACCTCAATAATGCTGAAATTATAAAAATAATAGTTGAAACGTATACTTGCTAATAATATACAAATAAAAAAAACTGTATATAATCGTTGAAAATATACAAATAACGTCTAAAAAAATATAAAGCAATAAACATTGATACACCTAAATTCATAGAATTGTATGCAACATAATGTGAAATGTACTGATAGAAATGTAAATCATAAAAAATATACAAAATAAATTATATAAAATACTTCAATTTTTTCACCATGAGTTTGGTTCATTGACTTAGATTCATCATCTTCCGCCAACGGTACCGATGTCCAACAACTCCATGACCGACTCCACTGAACTAGAGCAAACAACCGCTTTGATTATGAAAGATTTCATGGAATGGAGCAATGATATGATTGCGTCCGGATCCGATGATGGGCCACCACACTGCTTTTCGCCATTGGACTGCGCTGCTCCTATGAAAGACTCACATCGTATGTCGTCCTATTGCAAAAGCGAAAAACATTTTGATTTTTCCCATGGCTGCTATTAAATGGTGTGGAAGAAAGAGATAGTATGTAGATTTGTATAAAAGAGGAACAATGATTCTACATGTTCTGATACAAAAAAAGTGGGACCTAGCTTAGCCATTTTCATAAACAATAACTGTTCTCCATAGTTAATTCAAACTGTAGTCATGTATCATAATTAACTATTCAATGTTAGCTTAATTATGTAATTTACCCTAAAAAAATGCACAAAAAATAAAAGAAAGAAATTAATAATGTAATTTTACACAAATATTCAGTGTTAACAGCTAATTATATTTTATTCCTACTCATTTTAAATTATAAAAATCCCTTAAAATTTGGTAGAATCTGAATACATCCCAAAACGTCCTGATACATCACGTCTTGATTTCGAATACATCATTCAATGTCCCGATATATCGTGTAAAGTGATGTATCCAACTGATATATTGCGTAAAGTGATGTATCAGAGAATA
>JAJOOS010005978.1:0-22012 GCA_029582725.1 Solanum chiquidenum | reverse complement strand
TGGACTCTAGCCTAACATTGGGTAGAGCCACCATCTTAACCATATCCACTCGATGCTTAGCCTTAATTCCCATAAAGTAGTTTCATTCACATTAGTGTACTAAAGAGGGCCACAAACATTAGGCCTATCGACCCTAAGTAATTTTACCAAGAAGGGCCACCACCAATAGGGCTACCGTTCAAGGTACATTAAGGATAGCTCATTGATCTTCCTAGAGAGACCCACCACCATTAGGTCTACCATCTCTAGGTTCATTATTTCATACAAGAAAGAGGCCACCACAATTAGGTCTACCGCTTCGAGGTTTCACATTCAAATAGGGTTCTAGACTCACTATGAAGGGACACCAACTTTAGGTCTACCGATTCAAGTAATAGTTTAAAATGCCTCATTAGTCATTCATAGAAAGTCTACCAACATTAGGTCTACCAATCAAGACATTCATTCAGTCATGCATTTATGAAAAGGCTACCAATAAGGTCTACCAATTCTAGACATTAAGACATCAAGTCAATATACATTCATTACTCAAGAGACAGATGCCTAAGCCTACCAAGTCAGGAGATCACATTCAATATAGCCTTCATTTATCAAGAAGAGGGCACCAAAGTCTACCAAGTCAAGATAAAACATTACGATATAGAAACCCTTCACATTGCATCATCAACATTCATGAGTGTCAAATTGAGAAATAGCCTTTCAATACTAACACAAATACATTGAATACACGTTCAACATTCTATCCTTGAATCACATGTAAATCCTTCACCTTATACATTCACATATACAATAAAATGATAATACGTCAATTCATCAAACTATGCCTACGAGGCCATGATCACAATATACTTAGTAAGTAAGCACCTCACCCTTTCAAGTGGATCAACAATTCAAGTTCAGTTCTACTCTAACATGAAATTATGTCAAACTTGCCCTTTCAAGGCTATGCCAACAAATCCTCGATTTATTAACAATTCACCATAATTAGACATAGATAATGATAAAAATCAACAATCTAAATCAATCTACACATAAATTCATTATCATTCATTCATAATCATCAAACCCACTTTATAAGTCACAATTTAAGAATTTAGAGAAATCATGGGCTCATAGATCTTTTCATCTTAAAGTCATTAATTAAACATCAACATAATCATAATTCATCATTTGAAAACGTTTGATGCAAGAACCCATGAGTTTGAGTGAAATCTAGGGTATTGGAGAAACCTTGAAAACTTCTTTGAAATTGACTCTAGGATGAAAGCTAACCCTAGATGAAGGATCACCATACCTTATAATTGAAGAAAACTACTAAATTGAAGTTACATCCCCTTGAAATCCCAACCCTAGCTTGATCTTCACCTTGAGCTCCAATGGAGTTTCTAGAGAGAACCTTTTTGGGAAGGAAGGGTTTTGACTTGGGGTCTTAGCTTCTAATTAGTTAATGAATGGTTTGAATGACTTAAAAATAGTTTATATAGGAAGATAATTAATTACCTAATCATCCCTCTTAACCCCTAATTAAATAACTAACTAAAACTAAGACCCCTAACTTAAAAAAAAACTGCCAAAACTGGCAGCATCTACGGTTGCCCATCCACGGTCCGTGGATGGGTCTAAGGGGCGTACTGTGCCTCCGTAGATCGGCGCTGGGGCTCAAAAATGGAGGAAAACCCTCCCCAGGCTAAGTATTGACCTACTCCCATGACCTATGGGGCGTGGATTGGTCTAAGGGGCGTCGACTCTCCGTAGGTCAAGCTGTTTTGACAGATTTTTGGCCAATGTTGGGGTCCTCCTCAAGGACCCCTTGGGTGGTCCTTGGGGGGTCGTACCCGAACATTTAACCCTAAACATGATGTTCTGAGTATAGGAGTCACTTGTACAAGTTTTTATCCTCATACTACACTCTAAACTTCAACGACAAGACACTACAACACACTAGCTCAAATGACTAGTTTCCGGACGTTATAGTCGTTTCTTGACGTTTGACCTCAAATCTCTTTAAATAAACTTCCAAAGCCAACTCTCATTATTTCATCAAGTTCTCAACTTCAAACTCACATGTGAGGCTCTAGTTTCACTAGTTCGTGTTTAGGGTAGTTACATTATCCCGCACTTAGGAACATTCGTCCTCGAATGACACTTAAAACACAATAAGGGTAACGACTCAAGACTACCAGCCCACAATCCTGCCTGCAATATCAGTAGAATTCACATAGCTAGGAGGAAACACCGACTCCACATCATAAAGTCTCAAACAACTACACGAAGGTAGGACCTACATCTACAAACTCATTATGCATCAAAACATTTCATTTCTCATTTCATTGGAGGAACTTCCTTCTCCAAATCACATCATTCTCATTACAACATTAATAGGCACATAATGAAATTTCCTCATAAAAGCACATTATGCAATTCTTTCAAGAACACATTTAGGCATGCTCAACAAGTCAACTCATGAAATATTTAGACAAGTCATCATAGATGCATATAAACATGAGGAACACAATTTGAAATCTCATTTTCTCAACTATACAAGAATTCAATTAGAACATGCACAACATAAGCAGACTATGGAAACTCATATTCACACAAGACTCCAAAACATGCAACAAGCTACTAGGAACTCTTGGTCACAACCTTGAATAAGAATAGAAGGAAAGAGATAAGTACATCAACACTCTCAACCACCTAACTATCTCCCACTTAGGAGAAAACCCAACTAAGGCTATCATGAAAAAACACAAGGACCTCATCACAAAACAAGGAACTATAACTTACCGGTACCTTCATCCGGATTAGCTCCCTTGTCCTTGTTATTTTGAAGCACATAGAAATGGTTCTTCTTTAGAGAATCAAGATTTCGTCCATTAAGAGAAGCTTGTTTGGCCTCTCTTCCCCTAGCCATAAGAGTAGGAAATCTTTCACTTGGTGATCATTCTTCCCACAACCATATCACCCACTAGTATTGGCTAGACACTTCCCATGATGCTTCTTTCTAGAATTGTGACAAGTAGGTTTAGCAAATTGAGAACCACCAACTCTTTCTTGGGTAACCTTCATAGAACTTGAAGAATCTTGGTTAGGAGCTCTCTTCTTGAACCTAGGTTGACCTTGCTCATTGGAGCTACCCCTCTTTGAATCCCTATTCACCCTCTTATGTTTGGACTCCTCAATAGATTGAGCATACACAACTAGTCTACAGATATTCATATCACCGTGGAGCATTGCCATACGGCACTCTTCCTTAACTAGGTCGGATATACCGGTAACAAACCTACTCATCTCATCTCTAGGGTTAGACACCAAGGATGGGGTTAGACACCAAGGATGGAGCATACTTAGACAATAGGGTAAACTTTAAGGAATACTCCTCAACACTCATATTACCTTGCCTAAGGTTTATAAACTCCTCAACCTTACACTCCCTCTTCTCACGGGGAAAGTACTTACCAAAGAAAGCTCTCTTAAACTCCTCCCATTCCATAAGACCTACTTCAACCAGCCTATTAGCGTTCGATTGAGTGAACCACACTTGGGCCACTTCTTTCAATTGATAGGAACCCAACTCCGCCTTCTCCCTACAAGTTACTCCCATAGCATCTACAATCTTATAAACTTCATCCAAGAATTCTTGGGGATATTATCCCACTCTAGAGCCAAGGAAAATGGGAGGATTCTTAATTCCTCACAAAGTCTCTCAATCTTGAGGCTACGGTACTCTCATTAGAATTCACCCTAGGTCCCACCTCCCTATTCACTTAAGTTGTCATGGCTCAGGCTAGGGTTAGAAAAGCCGTCCTAATCTCCTCATTAGTTATGTTTGGGGGAACCACCGAAACATCATTCTCTTGATTGCCTAGAGGAACTTGGTCCCCTTGACGACCTTGATCACCTTGGGGAGGAACTCCCTCATTTAACATCTCCTCTTCCTCCCTTCTTAGGTTAGCCCTTGTATTCATATCCTATAAACACAAGAGAAGGATTAGGAAAAGGACACTTATAGAACTTCACTCTAAGGCACGACTTCAAAAATATGAAAGAAGTGTAACTTCTAACTTCCAATAGCCTCTCGCTCATAGATGTGTCGCGACTCACACCGATGAACAAGACTCTACTAGACGTGGCTTGTGAGACTTTGATCCTAAATACCATTTCCAAAATTTTATGCTCTGATACCAAATTTGTCACGACCCGAGAGCACCGCCTAGTCGTAACACGACGTACTCGACCCAGAAGGGGTTTAATACAAGACTCTTAGCATTCATAACACTCGATATATAGAAATAGTACATAATTTAAAACTTTTCTTTAGTAAATCCAACATCCAAAGACATTTCATAAAGCAGCGGAAATACTAAGTCTCAAATGGCCATCTTAGACAAACTTTAACAAGATAGGATCGCGACCCTTTACAATCGAATATTAACAATAGTCTCAAAATAATAAAGAACTAAATACAATAAAAGTCTTTGTCCTCGACATATGAGGACATACCCAAAGAGGTTTTGAGAGAACTCTAACCCCAAGCTTCACTGGAGAATGCATTTACTTGCCAGAACCTACACTTGTAGTAAAAATAAGAGAAGATGGGTTATCACACAAAAATGTATGAAGTATAATAACCATGTAAAACATGCTTTAAAAGAGGGCATTTTTTTGAAAGTCATGCTCTATGCCATTTTAGATAAAACTTCATGAGTACAAGTATAAGAGGCATAATATAAGTCACAACCAACATACAAGACATCATCCACATAATAGACATGTTCAACATATAAACCCATTACCTTTACCTTTCACCTTCACCCCAAGCAACCCTCAAGTAAGACTTTGTGCAATGTATGGATAGCGTCCCAAACCACTACCCACACCTAAGCATTACACTAAGGTCACCAAAAGTGAACTCACCATTAATCATGCTTCATATTACAAGTAATCATGCTAAACTAGTACCAACGTGCAACACTTAAGAAAATGAGTCAAGTAAGTCATCTCATCAGCTTAGGACCTATATCTAAAGTTACCCTAAGATATACCTAAGTAAGACATGAAGTGGCAGCCCATACAACCTCTTCATACACACTTAGATAATCCTCAAGGCTACAATAAATATGAACCTTTACAATTCAACATAACAAGTTAAGTAACTCATTTACTCAATAAACTCTTCTCATTCATCCTTTAATTTAGACAATAATTCAACCATCATCATTAGATTCATTTAGGACACCTTCATGCATTTAGTGAACTTTCACACATTTAGTCCTTAGGACTTAGAGAACTCACTATAGCACCTTCAAACCCTACTCGTGCAATGTATAGATAGCATCTCATACTACTACCTACACTTTGTAGTACCTATCAAGTAACTAGAGTGCACATCTCACATGATGTGAATAGGCATTAACCGACATAGACCATCACAGCTAATCATGGAATCTGGTGTAATAAACCCCACACCGTGGAAGGTGTTCTACTTTCCAAGGGTAGAACTAATACACATCCTATGTAGGCACATAGTTTGTGGGATATCCAAAGATGTTCATTGGACTCTAGCCTAACATTGGGTAGAGCCTCCATCTTAACCATATCCACTCGGTGCTTAGCTTTAATTCCCACGAAGTAGTTTCATTCACATTAGTGTACTATAGAGGGCCACCAACATTAGGACTACCGACCCTAAGTACTATTACCAAGAAGGGCCACCACCAATAGGTCTACCATTCAAGGTACACTAAGGATAGCTCATTGATCTTCCTAGAGAGAGCCACCACCATTAGTTCTACCATCTCTAGGTTCATCATTTCACACAAAAAGGAGGCCACCACCATTAGGTATACCGCTTCAAGGATTCACACTCACATAGGGTTCTAGACTCACTATGAAGGTCCACCAACTTTAGGTCTACCGATTCAAGTCAGAGTCTAAAATGCCTCATAAGTCAGTCATAGAAAGGCTACCAACATTAGGTTTACCAATCAAGACATACATTCATTCATGCATTTATGAAGAGGCTACCAGTAAGGTCTACCAATTCTAGACATTAAGATATCAAGTCAAGATACATTCATTACTCAAGAGAAGGATGCCTAATCCTAACAAGAAAAGAGATCACATTCAATATAGCTTTCATTTATCAGGAAGAGGGCACCTAAGTCTACCAAGTCAAGAAAAGACAATACAATATAGAAACCGTTCACATTGCATCATCAACATTCATGAGTGTCAAATTGAGAAATAGCATTTCAATACTAATACAAATACATTGAATATACGTTCAACATTCTATCCTTGAATCAGATGTAAATCCTTCACCTTATACATTCACATATACAATAACAAGATAATACTTCAATTCATCAAACTATGCCTTCGAGTCCATGATCACAATATACTTAGTAAGTAAGCACCTCCACCTTTCAAGTGGATAAACAATTCAAGTTCAGTTCTACTCTAACATGAAATTAGGTCAAACTTACCCTTTCAAGGCTATGAAAACAAATCCTAAATTCACCAAAAATTCACCATAATTAAACATATAAAATGATACAAATCAACAATCTAAATCAATCTACACATAAATCCATTACCATTCATTCATAATCATGAAATCCACTTTATAAGTCACAATTTAAGAATTTAGAGAAATCATGGGTTCATAGAGTTTTTCATCTTAAAATCATCAATTAAACATCAACATAATCATAATTCATCATTTGAAAATGTTTGATGCAAGAACCCATGAGTTTGAGTGAAATCTAGGGTTTTGGAGAAACTTGAAAACCTTGGAAACTTCTTTGAAATTGACTCTAGGGTGAAAGCTAAACCTAGATGAAGGATCACCATACCTTATACTTGAAGAAACCCACGAAATTGAAGTGACATCGCCTTGAAATCCCAACCATAGCTTGATTTTCACCTTGAGCTCCAATGGAGTTTCTAGAGAGAACCTTTTTGGGAGGGAAGGGTTTTGACTTGGGCTCTTAGGTTCTAATGAGTTAATGAATGGTTTTAATGACTTAAAAGTAGTTTATATAGGAAGTTAATTAATTACCTAATCGTCCCTCCTAACCCCTAATGAAATAACTAACTAAAACTAAGACCCCTAACTTAATAAAAACTGCCAAAACTGGCAGCATCTACGGTTGCCCATCGACGGACCGTGGATGGGTGTAAGGGGTATACTATGCCTCCGTAGATTGGGGATGGGGCTAAAATGGAGTCCAACCCTCCCCAGGATATGTATTGACCCATGCCCATGACCTACAGGGTGTGGATTGGTCTAAGGGGCGTCGATTACCTCCGTAGGTCAAGCTGTTTTGACAGATTTTTGGCCAATGTTGGGGTCCTCCTCAAGGACCACTTGGGTGGTCCTTGGGGGTTCGTACCTGAACGTTTGACCCCTAAACATGATGTTCTGAGTATAGGAGTCACTTCTACAAGTTTTCATCCTTATACTACACTCCAAACTTCAACGACAAGACACTACTACATACTAGTTCAAATGACTAGTTTGCGGACATTATAGTCATTTCTTGACGTTTGACCTCAAATATCTTTAAATTAAATTTCCAAATCCAACTCCCATTATTTTATCAAGTTCTCAACTTCAAACTCACATGTGAGGCTCTAGTTTCACTAGTTCATTTTTATGGTCGTTATTGTATAGGATGTGAGTAGGGAGGTTCCTTCAATTGATTCAGTCCAGGTTATTCATGTTCTGTGGATGTTTTACCTACTGACCTACCAAGCCTTCCTCCTGAGTGTGATATTGGTTTTTCTATTGACCTTGAGGTAGGAACTCATCATATCTCTATTCCGCCTTACCGTATGGTAGAGATCAAAGAGCTTAGTGTTTAGATTTAGGATCTCTTGGGTAAGGTATTCATTCAGCCTAAATGTAAGCTGACCTCTAGAGGTTGATTTCTTTGAGATATTGTTTTTATGAAAGGATCTCTAGAGGTCTTGTTTTTAAATGAAAAATAATTTTGAGGAATATAATTATTTTTTTTTAATTCAATAAAAGAATATCTCGAGTATGTTAGAAAATCAAGTGAGTGAATTTTTTTAATTTGGGTTGGAGGAAAAAATAGGACCAGTAATAAAATAGCACATAGAATTTATATATAATTTTAATGCAGTATTGACAATTAGTCAAGTGATATGCCTGACCCTAAAATGTAAGAAGAGGGGTATTTTTAACTAAATAGAAGGATGTCAAGTATATTTAGACCTTTTTAAGATAATGTAGGTCCAATTTTGACCCTTTTCTAGATAAACTAACTTATCTATGATGCCTATGAGTAAAGGAATTTTCGCCAAAGTCGAAAATTGATGTCCAAATTATGAATATAAAAAAAAAGAAATTTTACTTGCCTTAAAGTAGGAAGGAGAATTGATGTTTCTGATAGAGACATTGAAAAAATCTTTCCGCAAATAGAAGATATGAGTTCTAAGTGACATAGACATAAATAGAAATGCATATGTTAAACTGATTTTTGTATCAATATGAAACTAAAATCTGAAACATACATTAAACTGATTTTTTATATCAACAGGAAACTAATCATTAGTTTAATACATAAGATCTAAATTGGATCTAGAAATTACAAACAAAAGTAAATAACAATGAATGTGCAAGTACTAATTAAAGAACTCTTGTGAGCTTGTCGAGTGTATTAGTTAAGGGTTTGCCTAGAAATCTTCATAATGTGAAAATCATATAGCCATCTCTTCCTTCTTATTTTTTTGCAAGCTAAACATAACATTTTATTTGTCTTCGTCTTGTTCATCTATGAGAATATTTATGCATGCACGGATCAATCTTTTTTTCATTGATATTCTCGTGCACTATTTTGTCTACTTCTTTTTGTGGATGGAATCCATAATCTGTAAAATGAAGTCGTTTTCTCAAATTTATCAAAGTTTCAACAAACTTAGATACTTATATTTGTAAATGCAAGGACCAGGTGATACAAAACTAAAACTCATGAATATGAACTAAGAACATTCATTAAAAGGATAAACTGCGACTTTTATGTTTAGTAACAAAAGTTGTGTGTTGCGAATATCTAAAAAAAAAATCATTTGTGTAATTTTTGTTTAACTGCAATTAGTAATAGTTGTCTTAACATGAGCTACCTTGTTTTTTCATAGGTCATACATGTTCATAAGGCTGTTCCAGGCATCATCAAGAATTCTTTGCGTCTCACTCTTGTCCGAATTGCGTGTCCATTTCTTTTGCGCTTCTTTAGTGAAGATTCCCTCTCTGAGATTGAAGATTCTCCTTTTCTTTTCTTCGATTTCTTTTCTATAACTCCAACCTTAAATTTAATAAGAGCTTTTTTTTGTAAAAATAATATAATTGTCATGAGGCCTTAACATGAGGGTTAAAGTTACCATTTTGTAACTATCGGTTATAGTGACGTTCAAGTTATGAAAATAATTTCTTGCAGAAATATTTCAAGGTAAGAGTACGTACATAAGATTCAATGTGGTATAACTCCTTTACTTATCCCTTATATTTTGAAAGTGTTTGTTTTTGTCAGAGATGATTTTTAAAAGGCAATTTAGGAATCTAGTAAATAAATTTGTGTTTTCCTAATCAATTTGAGTAAAATACCTTTATCAATATTAGAGCAAAAACTTTGGTGCTCGGCTAATCTTTCAGAAAGTAAAAAGCCAATTATTAAGCTTAATTTTGAAGAACCATAACTACTATACTACACAAAAATCCTTGTTTCTTCTTAATAGCTTGACCAAACACTTCAATTCTCTAAATAAGTAAATTTGGTTTTCTAGAAAGATGACCAAAATGACTATCATAATCAATGAAAATTCATGTAATGTAACAATGTACCTTTGACTCGATTACTACATTGGTTTCTGGTTGAACATCTACTTTCAAGTTTTCAAAACCTTCAAATATATATCTTCTTACATCCCCAATAGATCGACATATACTACGTTTGCTCTCATGGAAGTAAAACTGCAATCCAAAATGAATTTCCTTAATTTTTATATAGAAATTACATTACAAAGAAATTAAAATCACAATATTACCAAATAAATAATAATAAAAATCACAAGAAACACGTTTGATAATTTTTGATACATACAAAATAAATGATACCTTAATTATGATTTTTTAAAGGGAGAAGAAAAAGAAAATTAGGTGCAATTAAATTATAATTCGATTGCGAATGACTATCATTGAATCTCAATTGTCAAGAAGGATATAAAAAAAACAATTGAAGGTTCATCTAAAACCTTCATTCTAAACAATAAATATTATTAGATAAATAGAAAAATGTGAGTGTACTTTAGGAAAGTAGTAAGACTCAATATTCAAATAAAAGAATTTTTTTTTATAAAAGAACTTAAATTCAGATTGTCATGAATTTAGTATCGTTTTGTGTAGATTTCTTCATAAATTCAGAAGTACTCTAGCTAATTAGTTCTTTTAGTTCATGAATTACACATGATAGGTCAATTTTTCAAATATCCATGCTCCAGATTTGAATGTTGCATTATCTGTACATTAATGTTGCATTTTCAGTTAGCATGTCAATATTTTGTGCTATCCAGTATTACAGAAATTTAGTCACAGATTGTTAATTACATAATCAATTGGGAGTAGCTTAATACTGAGTCAGACTAGGGTCAATCACCCTCATAGTTCCAGAACTACGTGCATCGTAGATTGTAAGTCCCATTTTTAGGCATCATTTTAGTGGTCACTCCAGTCATGACTCTATACTTCTGGCAGGGTATATTGGGTCTTCTTGATGGGGTGTATAGATCGGACTCCATATTTAGCTCATGTGGTTTTATGTCGATTATTAGTAACTCCCTTGCAGTAAGAATCAATTGCATTGACCATGTTATCAGATACAGTCAAATTTTAGTCTCAACATGTTATAAACTTGGCCTTTGCATTCATTTATTTTTTGTTCAGTATTCTCATTATAGTATCATGCTTATCCTATATCACTGCCCAATTATATGCTTTGGTTAAGTTATGTTATTATTCAGATTTACTCCATCATGTATGCACTGTACCTTTCAAGTACTGACGCATACTCTGCACTACATCTTCTCGTGACGTAGGTTCAGGTTTTCAGCTTCAAGATCACGCATAGATCGGTTTCCGATCTTCAGCTAAGCAGTATCAGTGGTGAGTCCTCATTCTTCGAGGTCAACAAACATGTTTCCTTTTCTTTTAGTCTTTAGTTTTCAGTATTCATTAGATCAAGCTGGGCATGTCCCAGCATATTAATCAGTAGAAGCTTACTTCAGACATAGTTAGTTTTAGCTTTAGTATTTGAGTTTGACGTTTTAGTTGTTGTTAAACTCTCAGTTTTCTTATATATTCAGATAGTATGGGTATTCCCCAACATTTCATTTCAGTTTATCTTATGATTTAGCTTTGACACAGTTTTTCTTTACTTCAGTTTATTTAGTATGCTTATGATATGACAGCAGAGTTAGCTTGTAGTCACTCGTGATCCTAGGTCCCGCGTCGGCATCCTGGGTGTAGCCTCGAGTCATGATAAACTTGGTATCAAAGCCAGGTTGAAGTGTCCTAGGATGTCTGAAAAGCTACACTAAGTAGAGTCCTTTTCATGGGTGTGAAGTGCACCACATCTAATGATAGGGAGGACACAAAGTGTTTTAGGAAAACTTCATTTTCTTTTTACTTTTATCGTGCGTAAGGTATGATCTAATTCCTCGCTTCTAACTCAATGCTATGCATTTCATATCATGCCTCCTCATAGACCTTATGCCAAGTATGCGAATGCTAGGAACGCAAATGCAGCTCTTCTTACCCCAGATCAGGAAGTTTCGAATGTGGAGATTCAGAATGCCATTCAATTGTTGGCTCAGAGTGTGACCAACCAGAACAATCAGCAGGTTGCAGTTCATGCAAATACTAATGTTGCGTAAACTGTAGCTAGAGTTTGAAATTTTGTTAGGATGAATACGCTTGTGTTTTTAGGGTCACAGGTTGGAGAAGATCCCCAAAACTTCATAGATGAAGTCAAGAAGATCTTTTGAGTGATGCAAGTGATGGGTAATGATAGGGTTGAGTTGGCATCTTACCTGCTTAAGGATGTGGCTCACATTTGGTTTACTCAGTGGAAGGAAAACAGAGGTACGGATGCGGCTCCTATCACTTGGGAGTGCTTTAGTGAGACTTTTCTAGATAGGTTCTTCCCAAGAGAGTTGAGGGAGGCAAAAACTCAGGAGTTCATGAACTTAAGGCAAGGTAGCATGTCAGTCCAAGAGTACAGACTCAAGTATACCCAACTCTCCAGGTATTCTTCTCACATGGTTGCCAATTTCAGCGCTCAAATGAACAAGTTTCTGTATGGTGTGTTAGACTTGGTGAAAACAGAATGTAGAAATTCTATATTGCTCGAAAATATGAATATCTCTAGGCTCTTGACTCATGCTCAGCAGGTTGAGGGAGATAAGCTTAGGGAACAGGCAAAGAAGAACAAAAAGGCTAGGACAAGTAACTGTGAATATTCTCAATAGAAATCGGGTGGTCGAAATCGCTCACAGGTTCAATAAAAGTCTTCAGCCCCAACATCTTCCTAAGCTAGTGCACATCCTCTAAGATAAAAAAGGTTGGGCATCAAGCTCTAAGTCTCAAGGAAGTGTTTCAGGTACTAGGACCTACCCAACCTGTCCAAAGTGTGGTTAGAACCATCTGGGCGAGTGTCTTGTAGGAAAGGAAGGATGTTTTGGGTGTGGTCAGTCTGGTCACAGGTTGAGAGATTGTCCTTCTTCTAAACATGGTCAAGGAGGTAATAATGGCAGAGCTCAGTCCACAACTTCAGCAACACCAGCAGGTCGCCCGACTCAGCAGGGTAACTCATTTGGTACAGGTGGCGGTCAGCGTCAGAACAGGTTGTATGCTATCCAGGCTCGTCAGGATCAGGAAGATTTTCATGATGTGGTCACTGGTACATTATAAGTTTTTAACTTAGATGTTTATGCTTTGTTAGATCCACGGGCTACTCCTTCCTTTGTAACTCCTTATAAGCAGTCAAATTCGATATTAGTCCAAAAAACTCTCAGAACCCTTCTCAGTCTCTACTCCAGTCGGTGACCCAGTTATAGCTAGACGGGTATACATAAATTTCCCTGTCACAGTATCTCAGAAAGTCACCTCAGCAGATCTTGTAAAGTTCCAAATGGTAGACTTCGATGTCATTCTAGGAATGGATTGAAGGACTAGGATCGTTCGTTTTCAATTTCCAAGCATACCAATCTTAGAATGGAAGGGTAGTAGCTTAGCAACTATGGGTCTATTTATTTCTTACCTTAAGGCCAGAAAGATGATATCAAAGAGGTATATCTATCATCTAGTTCGGGTAAGGATTCAAACTCCGCAACCCCAACTCTTGAGTCTGTTCCAGTAGTTAATGATTTCCCAAAAGTGTTTCCATAAGATCTTCTTGGAGTTCCTCCCAAAAGGGAAATCAACTTCGGAATTTATCTCCTTCCAGATACCCAGCATATTTATATTCCTCCTTATAGAATGGCTCCAGCTGAGCTAAAGGATTTAAAGAGCAGTTGAAAGACCTTCTAGAAAAAGGCTTCATTAGACCTAGTATTTCGCCATGGGGTGCACCAATGTTGTTTGTGAAAAAGAAATATGGTTCTCTCAGGATGTGTATTTACTATTGGCAGTTCAACAAAGTCACAATCACGAATAAGTATCCCATCCCCATGATTGATCACATGTTTGACCAACTTTAGGGTGCTAGTTATTTTTCCAAGATAGACCTCAGATCCGGTTGCCATCAGCTTAGAGTCAGAGATAGTGTCATTTTAAAGACAACCTTTAGAACTTGGTATGGTCATTATGAATTTGTAGTTATGTCATTTTGACTAACCAATGCTCTTGCAGGTTTTATGGATTTGATGAACATAGTGTTCAAGCAGTATTTGGACTTATTCGTTATCATCGTTATTGATGATATCCTCATTTACTCTAGGAATGAGGAAGAACATGTGAATCATTTGAGGGTTGTCCTGCAAACTCTCAAAGATCTCCAGTTATTCGCTAAGTTTAGCAAATGTGTGTTTTGGTTGCAATATGTTGCTTTCCTTGGTCATATTGTGTCTAGCGAAGGAATCTGAGTGGATTCCTAGAAAATAGAAGAAGTGAAACAATAGCCGAAACCTACATCTCCAACATATATCAGAAGTTTCTTGACTCTACTAGAGGGTTCAGACAGTTATGTGATCTATTGTTATGCAGCCAGAGTTGGCCTAGGTTTTGTGTTGATGCAGCGAGATAAGGTCATAGCTTATGCTTCTACACAACTTAAGGTGCATGAGAAGAACTATTCAACTCATGACCTCGAGCTTACAGTAGTGGTGTTTGCACTTAAGATTTGGAGACATTACTTTTATGGTATTCACGTAGATGTGGTCACATACTATAAAATCCTTCGGTATGTATTCACCCACAAAAAGTTAAATAATCGCCAGAGGAGATAACTTGAGTTTCTCAAGAATTATGATATGAGTGTGCATTACCATCCTGGTAAGGCCAATGTAGTAGCAAATGCTCTTAACAGACTATCTATGTGTAGTGTAGCACATGTTGAGGAAGAAAGAAAAGAACTAGCAAAAGATGTTCACATGCTTTCTCACTTGGGAGTTCGCCTCATGAGCATATTATATGGTTGTGTAACAGTTTAGAATGGGGAAAAATCTTCATTGGTAGTGGAGGCTAAGGAAAAGAAATTTAGTGATCCAATATTGCTTCAACTAAAGGGAGCAGTTCATCAACAAAAAGTTGAGGTTTTCTCCCAAGGGAGATATGGTGTGCTTCGCTACCAGGATCACTTATGTGTTCCTAAGGTGGGTGAGATGAGACAATAGATTCTTGTAGAAGCCCATAAATCCAGATATTCTATTCATCCAGGGGATACTAAGATGTACTGTGATCTACGGGAAGTCTTTTGGTGGAATGGTATGAAAAGGGATATAGAGGATTTTGTGGCTACGTGCCCTAATTTCCAGTAAGTGAAGGTAGAACATCATAAAACAGGAGGTATGACTCAAGAGATCAACATTCTTACTTGGAAGTGGGAAGTGATCAACATGGACTTCATTACGGGTTTACCTCGTACTCGCAGACAACATGACTCCATTTGGGTGATAGTTGATAGAGTCACTAAGTCTGCGCCCTTTTTGGTTGTTTAGACTACATGCTCAACGGAGGACTACGCCAAGCTTTACATTGATGAAATAGTCAGGTTGCATGGTGTTCCTTTGTCTATCATCTCATATAGAGGTCCTCAGTTTACCTCTTATTTCTGGAAGTCATTTCAGAAAGGTCTTGGTACTCAGGTTAATCTTAGCACAACATTTCATCCACAGACGGATGGTCAGGCAGAGCGTACCATTCAGACAGTAGAGGACATGTTGAGAGCTTGTGTGATCAATTTCAAGGGTAGTTGGGATTATTACCTTCTGATTACAGAGTTCGCCTACAATAATAGCTATCATCCCATCATTCAGATGGCCCCTTATGAGGCATTGTATGGGCGTAGATGTAGCTCTCCAGTTGGTTAGTTTGAAGTAGGTGAGGCAGCCTTGATAGGTCCAGATTCAGTTCATGATGCTTTGTAGAAAGGGCAACTTATTAGAGATAGACTTAAGACAACCAGAGTTGCCAGATGTAAGGAGAATGGACTTAGAGTTCCAAGTTGATGATGGTTTTTTTCTGAAAGTGTCACCTATGAAGGGGATGATGAGGTTTAGCAATAAAGGGAATCTCAGTCCTAGATATATAGGCCCTTACAAGATCTTGAACAAAATTGGTAAAGTGGCTTATGACTTAAAGCTTCCAGCAGAACTGGCAGCAGTGCATTCGGTTTTTCACAGTTCTTTGTTGAAGAAGTGTGTGGGTGATCCAACATCTACCGCTTTAGAAAGTGTGGCTATGAAGGATAGTCTCACTTATGGGGATGTGCCACTTGAGATTCTTGATCGTTAGGTTAGAAGGTTGAGAAACAAAGAAGTTGCTTCAGTTAAGGTTTTGTGGAAGAGTCAGTCCATAGAGGAAGCTACTTGGGAAGCAGAAGCATCCATGAAGGCCAAGTACCCTCACCTCTTTCCTTTCGATTCCAATCCAGTGTGAGGTAATAGTTCCTCTTCAGTTTATCGGTCATTCGATTCAGTCTTAGTATCATGTTCCTTTAGTTTGTACTTGCATTTTAATCATATATACATGTCCTTGGAAATTAGTTCAGTCAGAAACTAGTTTCCAGTGTTAAATGGTAGCATTTGCAGCTCTTTCACTCCATTTAAGCTAGTTTAGTCTTCATTCGAGGATGAATTTTCCCAATGGGGAGATAATATAACACCCTGTATGCTAGAACTACCAAAATATAGATTTTCATATGTTGCAAGTGCAACCCACGGTTGCCACCCACAAACTGTAGGGTGACCCACGGTCCGTTCTGGTGGTCTGTGGATGGCCACCTGCAGCCCTCCCCAGAAAGCCCAAAAAAATTATTCTAAGAGTCAACCCACGGACGGACCTAAAGGCCGTAGGTCAGACCATGGGCCATAGTCCTGCTCTGTGGATCGAGACCCCCAGAATCCAGTCGCTGAAGCCAGACAACGGTTGACCAAGACAGACCGTTGGTCAGTCCGACAGTTGGCCTCGACTGCTTTTAAGTCAGGGATCTTTTGATCTTTCCCCTATCTGTTGGACCCCCTAAACTACTTAGTTTTTGTCAGTTTTTGCCTTGAAACATAATTAGAACTTACCCAAGTCAGATCATTCACAAAACACTTAGAAAACATAGAACGGAGAAGCAAAAAGATTCGACCAAACACTCTCCAAGAAAGCCACAAAATTTCATCAGTTCAAGCCCCGAAATAGAAAGATTTCTTCATGGAATTCTTCACTAGGTATGTGGGATTTCACTAGTGGGTTCCTTTCGCCTATTAGGTCCCTAGATTTAAGTCAGAATCTTGATTTCCTTGATATTATCTAGACCTAGAGTTTCCTGAATGTTAGAAATTGTTGGGTTTTAGGTGTTAGATTGATCCAAATCAAATTTTCATGAATTTAGTATCATTTTCTATAGATTCCTTCATAAATTGAGAACCCTAGCTAAGTAGTTCTTTTAGTTCATGAATTACACATGATAGGTCAGTTTTTCATATATCCATGCTCCAGATTTGAATGTTGCACTATCAGTACATTAATGTTGGATTTTCAGTTAGCATGTCATTATTATGAGCTCTCCAGTATTACAAAAATTTACTCACAGATTGTTAATTACATGATCAATTGGGAGTAGCTTAATACCGAGTTGGACTAGGGTCAGCCACTCTCATAGTCCCAGAACTACGTGGCCTGTAGGTTGTAAGTCCCCTATGTAGGAATCATTTTAGTGATCACGCCAGTCAAGCCTCTATACCTATGGCAAGGTATATTGGGTCCTCTCGATGAGGTGTATACATCGGACTCCACATTTAGCTCATGTGGTTTTATGTCGGTTTTTAGTTGCTCCCTTACATTCAGAATCTATTGCATTGACCATGTTATCTGATACAGTCAGATTTCAGTCTCAGCATGTTATAAACTTTGTTTTTGCATTCAATTATTTCATGTTTAGTATTCTCAGTATAGTATCACGCTTATCCTATATCATTGCCCAGTTATATGCTTCGGTTCAATTATTGTATTATTCAGCTTTACTCTCTTCTGCATTCTCAGTACCTTTCAAGTAGTGACTTATACTCTGCGCTACATCTTTTCGTGATGTAGGCTCAGGTTCTAGGCTTCTACATCACGCATAGATCAGTTTCCGATCTTCAGCTCAGCAGTATCAATGGTGAGTACTTATTCTCCGGAGAAGACATGCATGTTTCCCTTGCTTTTACTCTTTAGTTTTCAATATTTGTTAGGTCTAGTTGGGGCATGTCCCAGCATTTCTAATCAGTAGGGGCATATTTCAGACATAGTTAGTTTCAGTTTTAGTATTCGAGTTTGACTTTTCAGTTAATATTAGCCTCTAAGTTTTGTAATATATTCTGATAGTATGGGTATTCCCCAACATTTCATTTCAGTTTATCGTATGATTTAGCTTCTGCAAAGTTTTTCTTTACTTCATTTTATTTAGTATGCTTATGATATGCCAGCAGGGTTAGCTTGGGGTCACTCGTGATCCTAGGTCCCGTGTCCGCGTCCTTGGGGTAGAACCGGGGTGTGACATAAAGTGTCTCAACTAAGTGGATCCACTAAGCAATAAGGATTCATCTAAAAAGTTTGATCATGTGCCCATGTTGGAAAGACATGGTTTCTGGGGACGGTGAGTTGTCTGAACTCCCATATCAGTGCTTAATACTACTCCCAATAATATATACTCTTGCTCAAACGTATAAAACATACTCTTTATCTAGTTTGAGATAATCTCTCAAAATATCCTCTAAAAAGAGGTAATTGCTCTGAAATATTTCATAAACTTATTTCTCATTTAGAAAACATGGTTTCTCTTACCTCAATGTAAAAATACATTCTAGGTTGAGATAATTACTCAAAAGGGGCCTCTTTAAGCGGTAACTGCTCTATACTCAATCTTTATGAAAACTCTTTTTACATTTCTCAAAATGATATTCTCTTTCTTCGTGTGAAAATGAAACATTTAGGAAATACTTAGTTCTGTTATAGTCTTGCTTAAATCTTAGTTAAGCTCTTTCTCAAACTCATCTTTACTTTATCAAGACTCAGTTTAAACAATTACGTTTTGTTTTAAAGATTCTCAATAAGAACTCAATGAGTACTCAGAATATTTGGTTCATGCTAAATAAAAAGACATGAACAATCAACTCAAGAATCTAAATTTAAGATATAGCAACTCAATAATAGGAAATGGAATTCAATAATCAGTAACGAAAGAACTCAGAACTCAATATCAACTTATCTAAAAAATACTCCAATCTAAGGCTCGAACCTTAGATTACTCATTTACAGATTTAAAAAGTAGATGTAGGGAGTGAGGAAGAACTTGTCCAACACTATGATAGCCTTACATACTTGGAAGAACAAAGCTCTTGAAGAGGTTTGAAGAAAAATATGATTGAAAGACTTGAAACCCTAGCTTTTGTCTTTCTTGTGACTTTCTTGGAGAAGAAGGGTGGAGAAGAACCTTGGATTTAAAAACTTAGGATTCTTAAAGAGATTCGTGAACTTGGGGCCTTTAGATCTTGAGAAATTAAAGAAATCCCTTTCTTGGAGTTCTTGATCTTGGGAAGAATGTGAATTGGGATTTTGAGAGTTGTTATACGTATAATAATGTTGTAAGGTTGTAATATGGATTTAAAGGGAGTATATTTAGGGTAAAAGATCAATAATACCCTTCTTGAAACTTAAAAAACCAAAAAATCAATGAAAACAACCTTTTAATGAATTCGGTTAGCCAAATTAGCGATCCAGAGGTCTCCTCGCAAAAACTACTCAGCGGATTTCCTATTAGGACTTTAGATCGCCCAAATGGACATAAGCTTAAGGTTTTCGGGACTATTTGACTAGATTATTCGGCCATTCGCCAACTCCATCGGTGGATAACCGATTGAGAAAGTGAGTTCGCCAAATTTCCTAGACGAGGTATACTATAGTAAAACAATCATAACTTTTTACTCCAAAAAAGGAATAAGACAAACTTGGGTGCATTGAAATGAAGACTCATAGACCTTTAATTTTGCAGTCTGTAAGCCACCTAATTAATTATATTCTGAGAGATATCAGTTTTTGAATTTGACTTTTATTTGAACTCACGAGAACTTAGCCAATATGAATGTTATGAATTTGGCTTGGTATTTTAAGTATCTTATGACCCTTGATCACTTTAGATACTCTTGATATACTTGGTAAGGATTATGTAACACATGATAAAGTAGAAAATAACCTGGTTCAAACTCATAAACTTATGACAAACAATTCAAATTTTAAGAGTAGAGTTGCGAGGTGCTACAAAATGATTCGAGTCTTAACTTAGAAATTTTGGGGTGTTACAATATCTCCATCTTGGGATCATTCGTCCTCAAAATATGGCTGAAATGAGCATGGAAAGGAAAAACATTTACTCTTACTATCTTTCTAACTTTTGAACTTTCCTAGTCACATAGGCAGAACTATTTCATAGTAAGAGTTTACTAATTTTTATAGCACATAAGTAACAAACGTTATGAGTTTGAATATAGTCACACTCAATCTGAAGTTATTTGACATGAAACAAGGGTATTTGGGCACGAAGTAAGAATATTACTACTATGCCTTAAGCAATACAATTGTTAGCTTTCAAGCCTAGAAACACCTCTTAACCACACTCTCCTTTATGAATACCACACCTCATTAGCTGCAACTCATCTCCTACAAGAGCTTATGAGTACACTTACCAAGGTCTAAGTTGAACTGGTTGCTCTTACTATGCTCAAGCCTAACTCTAAATGACAAGGTGCTAAACATGAGATGCTTATACTAATCTAAACCACATGTTTCAGGTTTTAAACATCTATAGAGAATATCATCTCAAGAATACTACTCTTTACTACCGCATTCAACCAACCTCGATCCATAATCAAGAACTACCTAATGCATTATACATTCATCCACTTGTTATCAACATTTCATTCAAACCTAGAACCATAACTCATCCATGGAATCTTACTTACAAATATTTCTAAGAATTTCTCATTCTCTCGTCATCTCTACAATTTCAAATTTCAGGCATTACTATAATGAATTGACTAACTACTCTCATCTACCTATTACTCATAGTAAAACATCATCTCATCCTTCCTCCACCTTTATAACTTTAAATGGAATAAGCATACCATCACTACCAACAGAAGAAACATTAACCTTTTTCTTCTATCACTACTTAACTACTATCATCAACATCACTCTCTCTAAGTAAAAACAATCACCGAAATAGCTTTAAGGCGAAAGATCATAAAAATGATTCATTCAAGAATTCTAATATAAGAATATGGATGACATAACATTATGTTGCTAGATATTGAGAATAAATCATGTATTCATGAGTTTGAGCATACTATGAGACATGAGTGCTTATATGAATAGGTTCATATCAAGAGGCTGATATGCATAACTTTAGGGAATCAGATTGAGATCAATGAGCTAAATTTTTTGCCCCTTATTTTGGGGACTGAGCATAAATGTGAATATGTTTGAAGTGTATGGGCATAAGTCATGAACACAATTCTTATATTGGGGACATCAATAAGATTTAGTAATAACTAAATTTTGAGGAATACACTAGAGTGTGAATGGATTGATATAACACCGCAACTCTATATGAACACATCATTATATGATTCTCCACACTTGACTTGGTTTCTCATCTTATCATCTCCCCCTTAGGTTGAAGCTGACACATTAAATTTATGGATCTATTCCATCATCTTTATATTATTCTACATTCATTTACTCTAATACACAGGAAAAGATAATATCATGGCTATAGACTCTCCATATGCAGGTACTAAGATTCCTTTAAAGACCTCTTTCTTAGATGATTCTCTTAACCTCTTCTCAATGGCTTATAAAGTCACTCGGTCTAACTCTTAATAGTCTGACTTCTCATTTTTAGTCTGTTAATGCCACCTTTCTATGTTCACATCTACCCAACTAGAGGAAACTCAAACTATATTTAAGAGGCTCATCATAGCTAGGGTTCTGAAATTCATGCAATAAACCGAGAATTAACATAATATTCTGATTTGGAACATTTAAATAACTAATGCATGATGATTTGTTGAAGTTCTAGAAACCCTAGGTCTGTTCATAATCATGGAATCAAGAAACAGACTGAAAACTAGGGACCTAATGGGTCAAAGGAACCCACTAGTGAAATCCCACATACCTGGTGACGAATTCCACGGAGAAATCCTTTGATTTCTGGGCTGGAACTGAAGAAAACTTGTTGCGTTCTTG